>JAJMDO010000040.1:0-108730 GCA_030573635.1 Blastobotrys ciferrii | reverse complement strand
TACTTTTTGACCGCATCTTGTATTACGTAAGCGGTTAGTAATATTTTTGTTCCGCGGAAGCATGCAACACTTGGCTAGAGTCGAGGGAGGCTTCGAGAGGCCGAGGGCCCTCAAAGTAAAGCTATTTTCATTTAACAGTGGGTTTTGTTGTGAGGAGGAGCATTAAGCGTTATTCACCTGAGCACAACAGGGTCTGAATTCTGAACCCGGTTATTTGAGGTCGTCTCTTTCGATACACCGAAGCAAAAGGCGTACATATGCTTTGCAAAAGGGTATCGGTCTAAACTCCAGGTAGATCCACCAGAAATCTTATTCTAGAATACTAGCAAGGGGCCAGCCCCCTGCACCCCCCTGGGCTCTGCGAGGCTTCAATGAATACAAAGAATGACCCACTGCCCGTACTCTCGAGCGAAGCGAGCCCTGGGGGCGTGCCCCCAGGAAACCAGTTGTGGGTTAGGTTTGTAGGGGGCTAGCCCCCTGCACCTCCATGGCTCTGCGAGGCTTCAACGATTAGGAAGAAGACAACACTACCCATAACCTCGAGCGAAGCGGGCCCTGGGGGTCTGGGGGCGTGCCCCCAGAAAACCAGTTGTGGGTTAGGATTGCCCGTTGCTCTGCGAGGCTTCAATGAAGAGAAAGAACGGAACACTGTCCATAACCTCGGCCGGAGCGAGTCCTAGAGGTCGGGGGAGTGTCCCCAGGAAGGTGGTTCTGGGTTAAGTTTACATGGGGACTGCGTTTCAACAAATTGAACTCGAAGCTTCGAGCGAAGCGAGCTCTGGGGAATTGGGGGCGTACCCCAGGAAAAAGCAGTACTGTTTTCCTTGTTTCGCCCAGGTATATGGGCTTCGGCGATACGGAGGCAAAGCCACGTTTCTGTGATGTGTGACAACACTAAATGCTTCTTGTGCCTCGAAGGTTATCATACTGGTTGGTGTGGCGCTGAAATGGCGGTATTTATGGCAATGGTTTGGCGGTTTTAAAGCAACAGAAAAATGTTGCCACAAACACCGCCACTGCAACGCCACAACAACTAACTCGACCTCACAGTGTCCTGTAGACTTCTGGGACTCCAAACACTATCGAACTTCTATTTGGTGCCAGACAGCCATAATTAGCTCACACCTTTGTGTCCGCTACGCGGAGGCGTTGAGCTACTAAATATGTGGTTGAGTTGACCCTCTGAATTAGCTTTGCTGAAAGATTGGGCGGGCAGTTTCTGACAACCAGAACAATTAACTCTTATTCTACTTTATTTTGGGGGAAAGCCCCAAACACCGTGGTTCTTGTTAAGTCCCGGGAATTTCTGGCAGAACAGTTAACCCTTTTCCCCTGGCAATTAAAGATGGGATCCGGAAATTGTTGTATCAATAAGTTATTTTAATATTACTGTTAGATCGCTTTGGTCCGAACCTTGATTGAAGTGGGGCCGCCATTCTGTCTTTGCAAAGATTTGCAGGCAAATTAACCTGGCTGGCCCTATATGCCCTTTCACTTTTCTCCAAGGCCATTTCCCATTCTTAGAACCTTGAATTGGTCACGGCCCTAGCTGGTGTCTTGCTCCAACGAAACAGATGACTATAACATACAAATCTATTTCGTATGAATACCCTTTTTTAGAAAAGGTGCAGAAGTTACCAGATCCCAAATCTTCCGCGAAGCGGAACCACGGGGGTTTGGGGGCTTGACCCAGAATATTACCAAATAGACAGAGCTCTAGCCATAGTCATGTCCTATGAGTATCATTTCCCCTGAAAGAGATGCAGTAGTTGCCAGATCCCAAACCTTCCGCGAAGCGGAACCACGGGGGTTTGGGGGCGTGACCCCAAAAAATACCAATGGGGTCGAAATTTTGAGACAATTCGTAACCAGAACTCACGGCCAACGAACAAGTCTCAATAAGGACATGCGGGCTATGAGGATGAGTTTTTCAGAGCAACGGTTCGTTCAAGAACGCGCAGGTCGGAGTCGATCATTTCGGCCCAGTTTTGGACGTCGCCGGTGTGCTTGACTCGGGAGAGGGCTGTGTTTGCGAGGGTGTCCCAAGATTTGACGTTTCTTTGTAAACCCTTGACCTGGCTTTTGATACGGGTTCGTTGGCGACTAATGAGCTTGTCGTTCTCATGGACCTGGGCCATTCGCTCCGTCAGGGGCTTCTGAATTCGCTCAGGAACCAGCGCCAATTCATCTTCTAACCGCTTCGCCGCAGCCCCTGCCATCTCATATCGCTCAGCCTGGCCAATCCACGACTCCCGGATCAGCTTCTTTGCACTCGTATCCTTCACCATTAGTGTATATATATCGATTGTAAATTAATCGAAGTATATGATATCGATATCGTCAACCACCCCGCGACTCGCGCGTTATCCCAATACATGTGCGGCTGAGATAATCCACCAGAAAATTAAATTAAATTAAATTAACTTACGACTGGAACATAAAAAATACTACGTCATCTCCCCTCTCTTCCTTTCCACAAAAAAAGACAAAAAGCGTTCGTGGAAGCTTAGTCCTACCCAATTTCCAGTCAATTTAAGAGACACGCACGTGGGGGTTGGTGTAATTCAAGATCAATGCATCGAACAAACCTAGCCCCTGTAAAACCTAACCCACAACTGTATTTCTGGGGGCACGCCCCCAGACCCCCAGGGCTCGCTTCGCTCGAAGTTATGGGTAGCGTTTATTGTTTCTATTCGTTGAAGCCTCGCAGAGCCCTGGGGTACAGGGAGTAATCCCATGCAAAACCTAATCCACAACTCTATTTCTGGGGGCATGCTCCAGACCCCCTCGTTCGAACTAGTTGAAGTACTTTCTTCTTTTTCCAGAAAAAGAAGCAAAAGTGTTGTTCCGCTTCGCGGAAGATTAGTCGTGCCCAAGCTTGAGTCAATGTGAAGGGTCATATGTGTTAAGGTTGGTGTCCGAGATTAATGCATCGAACAAAAGTCCCTACGACTGGTTGAAGTGTTTTCTTTTATTTCTGAAAAGGAAGCAAAAAAGCATTGTTCCGCTTCGCTGAACAGTTCATGAGTACCGAACTTTGGGTAACTTGTCTATGTCTATATACTCCTTTAACCTCCCCGAACAAAGCTCGGTTAATCGAGCCTGCTCAGACCTAAGGATCTTGGATCAACTGACTAACAAACGCAGGTATCAAGTACTGGGATTTATTCACTGCGATTAAAAATTACTGGGGACCCAAATCAGCTAGCTAGTGGCATTTATAGGTCGAGGTAATTATATATATCCCGTGGAATCATAATCGAGCAGTATATTTGGCAATACTTCAGCAAGTTAATTAGCGACCTTTGGTATGATAGGAGGTGAACTGCTATCGGTGCGCGCGTGGTCATTAAAACCATATATATACAATCAACTATATATAGCCGCACTGCTGCATATTAAGTGCATGCATGCATATGACAAGTACTAGTCATTGAGTTTATAATATAACCATGGCCATGGCCAAGTTCTACGTACATGCATGCATGAAAACGAGCTTACATAATATATTTCGGTCCAGCCGATTGTTAGATAGAATTAAGTTTTCCATACACAGAAGTAGCAATACATTCGTTCTGTTCGCAGGAGACGTTGGGTCCCGAAACCTTCCGCGAAGCGGAACCACGGGGGTCCGGGGGCGTGCCCCCAGAAATCACGTGCTCCGAAAAGCTCTAGCTGCGGCTCTTCCGTTGAACAACAGGCTAGGAGTATCCTTCTTTTTCCTGAGAAAGAAGCAAGAAGCGTTTTTTCTGCTTCTCAGAAGACGTTGGGCCCCGAAACCTTCCGCGAAGCGGAACCACGGGGGTCTGGGGGCGTGCCCCCAGAAATCACGTGCTCCGAAAAGCTCTAGCTGCAGCTCTTCCGTTGAACAACAGGCTAGGAGTATCCTTCTTTTTCCAGAAAAAGAAGCAAACAGCGTTTGTTCTGCTCGCAGAAAACGATGGGTCCCGAACCCTTCCGCGAAGCGGAACCAGGGGGGTCTGGGGGCGTGCCCCCAGAAATCACGTACCCAATAAGCTCTAACGGCCCTTCGGCCATTGAACAATATTGGGCTATGAGCATCCTTCTTTGTCAGAAAAAGAAGCAATAAACGTTTGTTCTGAAAGTGGTATGGGGCATGTTTGAGGATCGGGGTGTGGTCGGTGAGCCGGTGGACGGAATGCCGACTATATGAAGTTGGGAGGAGTGGAGATTGTACTGCCTTGTAGTGGTACCAAATGATTCAGGCATTTGAAGCAAAGGGAGTAGTGTCGGATAAGGGAGGGGGGCGCATTGAGGCATTGCATGCATTTGGTGATAGACTACTCGTTGGATACAATGATGGAGGGTTGAAGATATATCGGGTTAGGGATCCGTTCTCCGCCGATGGACTTGAGGATGTAGAACTGGTGTCCACAAGAAAGGGGTTTAGTAAGCGGGGGAGCATTGAGCAGTTGGAGGTGGTGAAGGATGCTGGGGCCATTTTTGCTCTTGCTGGAGGGTCTGTGCATGTGTTTGATTTGGAGTCGTATGCATTTGCGGAGCAATTGCGCAACCCCGCCTCGGCTGGGCCGTTGGCTACGATAGAAGGGGTGGTCGAGGATGGGACTGTTACGACGTCTCGTGTGGCGATTGTGAATGCAAAGCATCGGAGGGTTTCTGTCTATGAGTGGCAGGATTCTGAATTTGTTGGAGTGAAGGAGGTTGCGATTAATGACCGTGCAAAGAGCGTCTGCTTTGTGAAACACGACATATTGGCCTGTGGGCTTTCTACTGGAGAAATCGTTTATGTCAATGTTTCGTCGGGTGACACTGTGGCGAGCTTTACGCAGGAGGAGGGTGCTCCTGATAGCTCGTTGAGTGGGTATATGAGTCGATGGGCCATCGGAGCCGCCGGCCCTCCAATGTTGTGTCGTGTGGCGGATCGTGGCTTGTTGGCTGTGGCGGTGCAGCCCGGTCGTGTTGAAGGCAATGTAGTGCTGTTGGACAGCGAGGGACAGAAGGTGGGTAGTGTTAATACCACAGATTATATAAACATGCTGGGATACTGCTACCCCTATTTGGTGGTTATTTATGGCAATGGCACGGTAGAGTTTCGAAATATTGACACTGGGAGTGTCATGCAACGGCTAGAAATTTCTGGAGAAAACAGCAATATCAAGCTGCTGAATGATGGAAAGTTACTATATATCGCCAATGAGAGCAAGGTGTACAGACTCTTGATGGATGACTTTGCCAATCAAGTCGACCAATTGGCGACCCAGAAGGAGTACACAGAGGCAATCTCTTTGTTGAGTCAAATTGAGCCGGCATTATTCAAACAGGACAAGGAACAGAGGTTGAAGGAACTCAAAGTGGCTTTAGCTACTGACATGTTTCACGAGGAAAAGTATGTAGAGGCGATGGACATATTTTCCGAGGTGTCTGCTCCTCCGGAAGTCGTCATTTCATTATATCCAGAAGATTTGAACGACGCTTCGCTGGAGTCCCTGCAACCATTACGACCGTTTTTGGCAGACACTAGACGCAAGATTTCGTCGTTAATGTTGCACAAGGATGATACAGATAGTGACATTCTGGAATCCAACGGAATCCGGCTATCCAAGGACATTTATGGAGACGATCTCTCCAAAGCAGCGGAGCTCGTGGACACTACTCTTTTTAGGTGTTATTTACGCACCACACCGTCATTGGTGGGATCGTTGGTGCGTGTGCATAACCATTGTGATCCAAAGGTGGTGCAGGAACAGCTTACCAAGAGGGGAAGATGGAAAGAACTAGTTGACTTTTATCACAACAAATCATTACATCGCGACGCGTTGCAGCTGTTAAAGTCACTGGCTACGAACGAAGAAACTGCAATCGCGGGCTTTGATGGCCCGGAGGCAACGGTAGCATATTTGGAAAAACTGGATGAAAGCCAGGTTGACTTGATCTTTGAGTTTGCACGATGGCCAATCTCCCTTGACAAGGAATACGGCATTGAGCTCTTTGTTGAGGACGTTTCCCGTCTGCCCAAATTAAAGGTCCTTGATTTTCTCAAATCCCTCAATGATGAGGAGGCGAGCTGTTACCTATGCCTGCGATTTCTAGAAGCTCTTGTCTACAACAACAATGACGAGACACCAAGCATCCACAACTCGCTGGCCTTAACCTACATTACATGCATCAAGAAACACAACGAAAGTGAAGTCTGGGACAGTTTCATGTCCTTTATAGAATCTTCACAATACTATCGACCAGATAGAGTACTCCTCCAACTCCCCCACGACGATCCTCAGTACCTACCGCCACGCGCCATTCTCTATGGCAAACGCGGAGAACACAAGCGAGCGTTGGAAATCTATGCATTTGAAATGAACGACCCAAATCAAGCAAGCCAATACTGCGCGGGCCTATATCAAAAGGACCCCCAAACAGGACAAAGCTGTCTTCACAAGCTCTTAAGCCTCTATCTGGAGAAGGGCTCCACTCAATACCATGACGCAATTCTCAACTTGCTCTCCACTCAAGGATCAAGAATGTCGGTTATCGAGGTCCTAAACAACCTGCCATCCGACATAAAGATCGCAGACATCAATTCTTTCCTTCAATCCCAAATTAGAGCATTGCATTCGTCCGTCAAATCCTGCCAATTAGAGGCCTCCTTGAGCCAGGTCCATCTAGTTCGCACCCAAGAATCCCTCCTCCAACTCAATCAACGCCACACTGTCGTCACAAACCTCAAGACCTGCAAGGTATGCAACAAGCGACTGGGTCATAGCGTCATCTCCATCTTCCCGGACGAAGTCGTCGTCCACTACGGCTGCGCCCGCGCCTACAAAGAACAACTAGAACAAACCGAACAAAAGTTCAAAAGCATCACCGTCAACGATAGACAAACAAAATCATCTAATGTATAATCTGTATTTATTAATTCAACTCCTAGAACTCTCTTCATACTGGATTTATCTGGGGGCACGCCCCCAGACCCCCAGGGTCCGCTTCGCGGATTTTGGGTAGGAAAATAGTAAGAAGAGTGCAATCACTGGTCTTGCGCTTAGTTTCGAATTAAAATGGGGGCATGCCCCCAGGCCCCTGGGTCCCCTTCGCGGATTATGGGTAGAAGGAGTTGTGTTAGTATTAGTAGTCCCACTGTATTACTCTACGTTCTGAAGATTGAACACGACCCAACGAAGATAGCTGAGGTTTACAGCCCTTCCGCGAAGCGGAACAACGCTTTTTGCTTCTTTTTCTGGAAAAAGAAGTGAGCCCAAAGAATTGTATGGTTAATGGGTTTGGATTAGTTCTATGCTGTTCTAAGGAAAGAGATTACTCCGTTGCAGTATTTAACAAGGGAGTCTAGACGTTGAGCTTCAGCACGTTGCTCTAATTCCCAGGCGCGAAGGCTGGCTTCCAACATATCGCTGTATTCTAGGATTACATCGCCATGGGTACGCAGAAGCATGGACATCCAGACTTGGATGAGCTCATAGTCCTGTTTTCGTTGGAGTTGGTGTGTTAGGGCGTCGATGAACGTGACAAACTCTTCGAGAGGGGGATACGTGTCGAGAGAGCGAATTTCCATATCTGTAGCCGATGGAGAAAGGGATTTTAGATGGGATATGAGTTCATCGAAATCACGTTCTCGTAGAAGGCGTGTAAAAGTGCTTTCGAACTCTTGGGGTCGGCTCTGTAGGGGGGCCCTTTCATCGTGCGAGTCCCTTTCGATGTTCCGCTTTTTGGCCTCAGATGCGTCTCCCAGGAAGAAGGGGGCCTTCTCGGGAGCCTTTGGAGCTTCCTTGGGCTTGTTCCTGAGCTTAATGGCCTCCAGGTTCCTTAAGGTATTGAACTTGCTTCGTGGTTGCAGGCTGAGAGTGAGAAGCTTTTCATCGAGTTGAGCAGGTGATGTATAGGAAGCTGTGTCGACATTTTCATCTTCTTCATCAAAGGCACCTTCAACAATGTTGGCACCTCCCTCTCCAGCGACGTTTGGTAGATCCATATCCCTGACTTCATCCTCCGAAATATGACGAACTGCCACCTTGGAAAATTGGGATTTTTGAGTCCATAGTTGAATTCCGACACCCTGAACATGAGCTGTGGCAAGCCATTCCCCGTTCGGACTAACCCGGAGACAAGTGACAACCGAGGGTACTCTCACTGCATCAATGCAGCCTCCCGATGGAATATCCCAGGTTCGGATTGTTGAATCCAATCCGGCAGAGATGATCCATCGTCCATCGACTGTGAAGTCAAAGGACGTTATTCTATTCTCATGGCCCCACAATTCTCTGACGAGCTTCCTGGTGGTGATATCAATCACGACGATGCTCAAGTTGTCCAACACCACACCAAGAAGATTCCCATGTAGCCTCATTTCGGTAGCGGAAGAATCAAGAGTAACCACATTGATCAACTTTCCAGTGCGGAAATCATGAAGTGCCACCTTCCCGTCCAAAGAGCAGCTGATAATTGTACGGTTGAAGGTGTCGACGGCAAGACCAGTGACAGCTTTTGAATGTGCTTTAGTGATACGTCGGCGTAGAATACCACTCTGAAGATTGTAAACTGCAATGGAGCCACCAGATGAACCAACAAGTCCAAAATTGCCACATTGTGTAATGGCAACAGACTTGACTAGCTGCCCATCGGCAGTCGCCAGCTGGTGGCTTCCAACAATCCCTCGTTCTCCGCTCCAGGTTCGAGCAAAAGAGGTGTTCTTATGAGCAGTAACAATGTTATCCCAACGACGCTGCTTGTCGGCTTCAAATGCCAACGAGGTGATTTCTGGGAACTTTTCCCTCAACGACGACTTCTTGTTCTTTTTGTTTGCAGACGTTCGTTGAGAAAACTCGTGCGACTGAGAGTCCTTCCTCAGGGAAAAGGACCACAGAGACTGATCCTGAGATCCAGACAGGATAAAGTGAGCCTCCTCATCAGTAAAGCTGATGGTGTTTGGAGGTCGAGAATGGCCACCCCGGGATCTAAGGATTCGTGGAGGCGAGGTAACCATTACATTTGTAGTACTGATAGATTGATCAAACACCAACTCTTGGATCAAATTATCACCGCCACCAGAAACCACGATGGGCTGGCCAGCTAAGAAATGAATATTGGACACCCCGCCAGCAGCCTCGTCATGGGAGCCTCTAACAGAATGAAGTCTGCGGCGAGCATTCAAATCATAGAAAAACATGTCACCCGCAGCAGTACCCATACCCAAGTGTGGTGTACCGTCTGTTCTGAACGACAGGGTATTGATTTTTTCACCTACACCAAGTGTGAACAACACCTTGTCCTTCTTCAAGTTGTACAAATGCACGTCGCCAGATGCAGTAGCAACAGCCAGTGTGTCCAATGCGGGTGAAGACTCCACCGCAGATATATGTCCACCAAATTCCTGCGATGTGAAAACGAGCTTGCCAGTACGGACATTGTACAAGAGCAGGTTAGTATCAGTGACGATTACCACCTTGTTGAGGTAAGTCGGCATGTGTAACAGACTTTTAACATTACCCGACACCTTTGGAACCTTAAATGAGGTATACAGTTCAGCCTCCTCCAGGTTTTTCACATTGACATTGAACACATACAAGCCAGAATCCGTCGACGCACACAAGTATTCACCAATAGTCACTATACTCTTAATCGAGCCCTCATTCTGCTCAACGTCTTCTCCCAATTGAAGAGTGGCTTGCAACTTACCTCGCTTGTAGATCCCAATAGTATGACCCCAGGCTGCAAACACATGATGAAAATGAGAATGCAAACATGTAATTTCTTCCGGAGCCTGAGGCGAAGAAACAAACAACAAATGAAGCGTCGAGGCATCAAAAATCTGAAATGTTCTTCCTACCGACGCAGTGATGATAAAACTTTGCCCTAAAGCAGTAACCGAGAACGGAGTCGCATTCGTAACCAACCCAATGGTTCTAAATGGTGCAAAGATCCTAGATCCTACTGCCTTAGAACGTCCCGTGGAATCATTATCAACTCTCCGCTTTTTACTTTCCACAACACTAACCGGCATCGTTCACCTATATCAATCTGTGAACCTCCGTCTTGATCTGAAAAATTCACTTTCCACACGCGCTCAGTATCGCGCAATTTTTTTTTTCCTCCCGCCAAATTAATTCCGGCCCGGTATCTCAGCCGTACATCTCTCCCAATTCAGATTGATAAGATAAGCGACCTCGTTAAAAACCCTCTCGTTGGTTATTGCAGGGGGCCAGCCCCCCGCACCCCCATGGCTCTGCGAGGCTTCATCGAACAGAACGTATAAACACTACCCATAGCCTCGAGCGACGCGAGCCCCGGGGGTCTGGGGGCGTGCCGCCAGAAAACAAGTTGTGGGTTAGGATTGCAGGGGGCCAGCCCCTGCGCCCCCGTGGCTCTGCGAGGCTTCAACGAATGGAAAAAACGAACCACCACCCATAGCCTCGAGCGAAGCGAGCCCTGGGGGTCTGGGGGCGTGCCCCCAGAAAACAAGTTGCGGCTTAGGTTTGGAGGGGGCCAGCCCCCTGCACCCCCGTGGCTCTGCGAGGCTTCAACGAATGGAAAGAACGAACCACTACCCATAGCCTCGTGCGAAGCGAGCCCTGGGGCCTGGTGGCGTGCCCCAGGAAACAAGTTATGGCTTAGGTTCCCAAAATAGGTCAAAACTAGCAGTTTGTGAGTATTCGTGTTGAAGACTACTCTATCTACATAAATAATATCATTACGTGTCATAATCTAGAATGGTCGTTAAGAGGTTTAGTTGTGACGGTTAGCCACTGCGTCAAGACCCTTTTTGAAGTTATTGAGAAGTTTTTCAGTGTCTTCTAGGCCCACGCTGATACGTATGAGATGTCTGTCGACGCCGTATTTCTCGACCACGTCAAGCTCTGCATAATGGGCTAGAATGACATATGGGGATGTGAGAGTGAAGTTGGTTCCAAGACTTGGGCCCTTAGCGGTGTTGACAGTGTCAAAGAATGCCTTACCGTCCTCTGGGTCCTTGAAAACCACAGAAAAGAGCCCGCCATAGCCACCGCTGGGAACTTTGACCTTGTCATATTGCTCTTTTGATGGATTGTATGGGGGATAGAATACATCCTTCACGAGTGGAGAGTCATGGAAAAGCTTGGCCACTGCCTCAGTGTTGTGGTTGATCTTGGTGTTTCGTTCGGCAAAGTCGCGACTATTTCGTTCCAAGTAGATGGCATCTTCGGCCCAGAAGTTGTCCTCGTATTGCTCTTCCAGGGCCTTCTTGTATTGTTGGAAATACTTACCGTGTGGGTTGAGAACCAGACTGCCGCCCATGACATTGCTGTCTCCGCTGAAGAGCTTGGTCAAACTGCTGACAACCACGTCAGCATATGGCAGAATGTGGACATTGAGGAAATTTCCAACAGTCTCATCAACGACAACCGGGAAATCATACTTGTCAGCCAAGGCACGAATGCGTTCAAAGTTGGGCGTTTTGAGAAGCGGGTTGGAGGGAACCTCGCAGAAGAAAAGCGAAATTTTCTCCCCGCCTTCCAAGAGCTCTTCAATAGCATCCAAGTCCCCAGGTTCCCCGTTGGCATAGAAATGAACGCCACCACCAAACTTTTTCAAAATGTTGTGTGAATCGACATAGGGGAAGCCGTAGAGAACGGCCTTCACGTCAGCCCCTCGAATAGCCATGGTGGCCCTATGCGCATGGAATATACTGGCCATCCCACATGGATAAAGATAAACGTCGTTTTCAGAAAGATCAGTGACCTCTGCACGTCCATCATTAGACTGGCCGCTTTCAATCAGCTTCCCCGCAATTCTACGGCGAAGTGCCTTCTTGGCCTCGTCAGCAAACGAGAGATCCAGGTTTCTACCATATCTCTCCTCAAGGAACCGCGATTCCTCCGTCGAGCACTTGTCTCTGCACCACCGGTCGAGGCAGAACTCGGCCAACCGAGAGCTGATCCCCTCACCACTGTGTTGCCAGTAACTCTTACACACACCTGCCTCCTCAGCAGGGAAAAATACAATGGCAATATGTGCCTGGACATTGGCGTTGGTGATGTCCGTCTCGTCTACCGGCGTCGTCAGCTGCACAATTCGAGCCGGTACATTCTTCCCCTGTGACGAGTATCGTCGAAGAAAGTCCCGACATCGCTTGGCAGCTTCATACGACGGAAACAAATACGCATCCTCGCCTTCAGCTCCATATTCGTCCACCAGATGCTTTGCCAGTCTCTGAATGGACGAATGAACGTAGAATCGCGGATACCCGGAGTTCATCTTGCTGGCAACCCACTCCTGTCCCTCTTCATAGCCCACATTGGCGTCCCAAGTAGGCAGAGTCACACTAACAGCATGAGGCGTATTGGCTGGAATAGGACAGCCCACGTCCGTTGGCGGTGAATCCACAAATCCCATGTCGTGTCTGGTTTATGCGTGGTCCTGCTTGACTCATCCATATGCTCATGCAGGTGGGATCAATTTTCAGCCGCGCATGGGGCACCACCACACGAACCGAGAATACCGCTAAGGCTTATTCTATTTTTTTTTCTGGGGGCATTCCCCCAGACCCCCTGGGCTCGCTTTGCTCGAGGCTACAGGTAGTGCTCTATTCTTTGAGGCCTCGCAGAGCCACGGGGGTCAGCCCCCGTAAAACCTAACCCAGATGTTGTTTTCTGGGGGCACGTCCCCAGACCCCCGGAGCTTGCTTCGCTCGATGCTATGGGTAAGGGTCGATTCGTTGAAGCCTCGCAGAGCCACGGGGGTGCAGGGGGGCTAGCCCCCTGCAAACCTAACCCAGTTGTTGTTATCTGGGGGCTAGCCCCCAGACCCCCCCTGGGCTCGCTTCGCTCGAGGTTATGGGTCATTGTGGTTTTCTTACTATTCGTTGATTGGAGCCTTGCAGAGCCACAGTAGTGCAGGAGGGCTGGGTTCCGCAAAGCCTAAACCCGGAGAACGGGTAGTGTCCTCAAGAAACGGATTAGAATGGTATAGGTACCCTCAGACGAGGTTATAATGATGTGTACTTACAATTCTAGTTTCGGTGGCGAGATTCCTTATTGCGTGACCCACTCTACGTTGTAGGATTGAAAACAATTACTGAACGTATACTCATATCTAGAGAACGAGTCGCTGATGACTGGGAAAATTCCCAGTGGGGAGAAATTGGGTGGGAACAGCCCCTATTTATACTTTTCACTAGTCTCTAGCGCCACCCTTGTTTAGTCATGTTTCGTTTTTCCTTATCGAAAGAACAAAACTTAAATTAGTTTAACCAGCATTGTTCGAGCCACGGAGTCAGCCCTCTGCAATATTAACCCAGGACTAGTTTTCTGGGGGCACGCCCCCAGACCCCCAGAGCTCGCTTCGCTCGATGCTATGGGTAGTAGTTTGTTCTTTCTATTCGATAAAGCCTAGCCACGGAGGTGCAGCTTAAATTACCAGCATTGTTCTTTTTAAAAAGAGAACCAAAAAACATTAGCCCTGCGGGGCATATATTAGTTGAACCAGTATTGTCCTGAACAGTACCCGTTGGATTAGTTTAAAGCATTGTTCTTTCTAAAAAACCAAAAATAAATCCAGGCCCAGCTTTTCGTCCTCTGCGAAGTAACGTTAAACGGTCGGTCTTACTTTTTCTGGAAAGGAAGAAACAGTAGTGTATTCAGTAATAATTTCTAAAAGAATAATTTCTAAAGGAAGTAGCTATGGTTCTTTCTGGCCCCACCCATCCATTTGACTCTGCCAGTCTCCAACGAATAGAAAGAATAAAACGCTGCCCATAGCCTCGCGAAGCGAGCCCAGGGGGTCTGGGGGCGTGCCCCCAGAAATACAACTCTGAGTTACGATTACAGGGCCGATAACCCCTCGCCCCAGTGACTGTTCAAACGAAAAAGATACATTATTATTCATAGCCTCGGGTCCTGGTCTGGGCCCTGCAGAGCGGGTTAGATGATTATCAGATCGACATGCATGCGTTATACCCGCCGAGGTGGCCGGCATGCGAGATGTAAGCTCAGGGCAACGTTATCCGCTTGACTCTTTTACCAAGCGAGGTGTGGCCATTTTGAAACTAGCCTGTATTTCCTTTATTGTTTCCTCAGGAAGTGTACCACGGCTTCCTTGAGAGTAGTAGCAAGAGGTGTACGTGCGACAGGCTGGTCGTGCTGTACCTAAGCTGAGTGCTACGGGGGATTCTTTAGGCGGAGTAGGTTACCCATTTCGGTGGGAAATTATGTGGACTAACTATTTTTAACCTTAACCAACGTTGTCTTGGTACGTTCGAATCTGACGTCATGCATCTCCCCACTCAGGGGCACGATGCATATAAAAGGGGGAGAGCTCCCGCTCTCCGACCCACCTTCAGCAAGGTGAGCTTATACTTTTTTCTAACACAAAATGAAGCTCTCTGGAATCATTGCTACTGCTCTTGCTGCTTCTGTTGCTGCAGCCGTCAAGTTTGACATTCAGGTCGTGGGCGAGGGTCCATACAATGACAAGTACATTGTCCCTCAGACCTATGGCGATGAGGGCAACCAGGTGTTGGCCATGTCTTCAGACTCTCCTAACGATGGGATCGAGTTCGACGAGGCGTCCACTACCCTCAGGACCACCCTCGACGGTCAAACCAAGTATGGCTTCCTCCTTCCTTGGTCCAGTACCATGCCCAAGGAAATCAGCTTTCAAGACATGCCTATCACCGATCAACAAAGCACCCTCATCAACGATGGTGGCTACCTCAATGTTGACGGTGTCTCCGGAAACTGGTATGTCTGCGACGACGACAACGGCGGTCTTCTTCAGTGGGCCGATAGCGACAACGACGGCTGTTATAAAGCCTCTCTTAAATTGGTAGAACACTAACCTATCCATTCAATCAATTCTTTAAAAAACCGCTAGCCTTCTGCCTCAAAACCAGTTGTGGGTTAGGATTGCAGGGGGCCAGCCCCCTGCACTCCCGTGGTTCTGCGAGATTTCAACGAATAGAAAGAAGATAACACTACCCATAGCCTCGAGCGAAGCGAGCTTTGGGGGTCTGGGGCCGTGCCCCCAGAAAACACTACTACTGGGTTAGGTTGCAGGGGGCCAGCCCCCTGCACCCCCGCGGCTCTGCGAGGCTCCAACGAATAGAAAGAACTCTATAATAAACTGATTAAGTGTCAAATGAACAGAAATAAGAGAACACTACCCATAGCCTCGAGCGAAGCGAGCCCTGGGGGTCTGGGGGCGTGCCCCCAGAAGATCTGTTCAGGGTAATTAGGAGTGCAGGTGTATGCATGCAGAATCTAGAGATGATCACTACCCGATTTGTCAATTTAATATGCATGGAAGTTTTCTGGAAATTTTTCAGTGCTGATTATTTCCGCCAACATCCGGGCCTACAACTGTATATCTACATTGTTTTGTCCTGGTAAAGTAATGCATGCGTAGAGTAGATCCCCAATCTCGGCGAAGCCGACACTACAGGGGGGGATCCGAGGTGCGCGCCGTCCCCAGACTTGACCCTAGTTACCCCTTAAAAGGTCAATCGGCCTTGTAAAATGGGTGTACTGTATTTTCTTGTTTATATTTACTGTTAAGGGAATGGGTTGAGTACATGTAGTATTGATTGGCTATGGTTTGTTTGATTCAGATTAAATGAGTAGCCGGCGGCTGTGCGGACATAATTCAGCCGTACCTCCCAAAGGTTGCTTGAATACTAAACAAGCCAGTGTGTTTACTGTTACACTTTAGAACAGGTTGGTAGAGAAACGATGGATATCAACCAGGACGCGCTTAAGCCTGGATCAGATATAGAGCAGCCGTTGAGCAAGTCTGAGCCGCCCAGGTCGCCGCTACAAAGGAGTCCTTCAAATGCATCGTCGAGTAGTCATAGGAGTCATATGAGTGGTATTGGGATTCGTCCCTCTCCATCGCCACCTGTGGGGAGCGCGAGATCTGCTAGTTATTCTCAAGATTTCTCCAATGTGCCCAAGATTGGCAAGATTGGTGTTTGTGCGATGGATTCAAAGGCTCGATCCAAGCCTTGTCGACATATATTGAACAAGTTGATCGAGAATGGCGAGTTTGAGACGGTTATTTTTGGAGATAAGGTTATATTAGACGAATCTGTTGAGAATTGGCCCACTTGCGATTTTCTTATATGCTTTTTTTCCTCGGGCTTCCCTCTTCAGAAGGCGATTCAATATGTGGAGCTGAGAAAGCCATATTTGTTGAATGATCTCGAGTTGCAAAAGACGTTGTGGGACCGAAGATTGGTGCTGAGACTGCTGGATGCTTGCAATGTGTCCACTCCTGAACGGGTCATTGTGTCTAGGGATGGCGGTCCCCGGGTGGATGACCAAGTACGGGCAAAGCTGCTTAAGCATGGCGTTGATCTGCAACCGGATAAGGAGCTTACCTGGGAAATGTTGGATTATGACACAATCAAGTTTTCCAACGGGCAAGTAATGGAGAAGCCGTTTGTTGAAAAGCCTGTGGATGGTGAGGATCACAACATTCATGTTTATTACCACAGCTCTGCCGGTGGTGGTGGTAGACGGCTGTTTAGAAAGATTGGCAACAAGTCTTCTGAATATGATCCAGATTTGTCCGAGCCGCGTTTACAGGGAAGCTATATTTATGAAAAGTTTATGGATACGGATAACTTTGAAGATGTCAAGGCTTATACTGTGGGGAAAAATTACTGTCACGCGGAGACTAGAAAGTCACCTGTCGTTGATGGAATTGTTCGACGCAACACGTATGGAAAGGAACTACGATTTGTTACAAAGCTGACAGACGAAGAGTTTCGAATGGCATCCAACATTTCCGAGGCGTTTGAACAGACCATTTGCGGGTTTGATCTGCTTAGAGTCAATGGCAAGTCGTATGTGATTGATGTCAATGGGTTTTCGTTTGTCAAGGACAACAAGGACTATTATGACAACTGTGCTCGAATCCTCAAGAAGTTATTCCTGAAAGCCAAGAGGGATCGTAGTCTGCGCATCACCAGCACTGTCCCCGAAACCACTGAGAAGCAGCAAAAGTGGGTATTAAAGGGACAGGTGTGCGTGATCAGACACGCTGATAGAACGCCAAAACAGAAGTTCAAGTTCTCTTTCAAGTCGCATTATTTCGTTGATCTCCTTCAAGGGCACAAGTTTGAAGTGATTATCAGGGAAAAGGACCATCTGGCGCGTGCTCTAGAAGTGACTAGAGAAGCTCTCAAGGTCGGTGCAGAGGATGAAGCAAAACTAAAGCAGCTTATCACTGCTCTTGAAAAGAAAATGGATCTACCGGGAACCAAGATTCAAATCAAGCCATCTCTTGATCAAGAGGGCGAGGTGGAAAAAGTCCAATTGATCATGAAATGGGGTGGAGAGCCCACGCATTCTGCTCGATATCAAGCGTTGGACTTGGGTGAACAGCTGCGAAAGGACCTTCTTTTGCTAAATAAGGACGTTCTGGGTGATGTCAGGGCATACTCTTCATCAGAACGACGAGTGATGGCGTCAGCATCTTTATTTTCCACGGCGTTTTTGGAGGTTGAAGAGCTTCCGGAAGACTTCATAAGCATCAGAAAGGATCTACTGGATGACTCCAACGCGGCTAAAGATCTAATGGATCAAGTCAAGAAGCAGTTAAAGCCAATGCTTCGTCAAGGAATGGAGCCTCCACCACAGTTCACCTGGCCAGCCAAGATTCCTGAGCCCTTTGTAGTTCTTTCCCGAGTAGTGGAGTTGATGAATTATCATCGACGAATCATGGACTTTAACTACAAGAACAAAGACATCTCCACCTTCCAATCCCGTTGGTGTTGCAATGAAAACCCCGAGCTCTTCAAAGAACGCTGGGACAAGCTTTTTAGTGAATTTGAAACTGTCGATCGAGTTGATCCATCCAAAATTTCCGAGCTCTACGATACAATGAAGTTTGATGGAATGCATAATCGGCAATTCCTGGAACACATCTTCAAGCCCGACCCCGAGATTTCCAACCTAGAACCGCCCAAACGGGACATTCCTAGAGTCAACAGCGTCAAGACTGGTCCCTTTGCCAACCCCAACTATAGCTGTTCCTCTCCACTTTTATCCTCCTCTTCATCCTCTGGCAGCCATTCAGCAGAATCCGAAAGAACCAGGGAGGACCAAAAATCTGGTCCCTTTGCCAAGCCAGAATTCAACTACCTTCGAGAACTGTATCGTTTGTCCAAAATCCTCTTTGACTTTGTCTGTCCGCAGGAATACGGAATTGAAGACAAGGAGAAATTGGATATCGGTCTTCTCACCAGCCTTCCCCTAGTCAAGCAAATCCTTTCAGACATTGACCACATGAAAGAGACCGACCAGGGTGCCAGTGTCTTCTACTTCACCAAAGAGTCTCACATCTATACACTCCTCAACGTCATCTATGAGTCTCAAATCCCCACCCGCATGGCTCGCAACTCGCTCCCCGAATTAGACTATCTCTCCCAAATCAGCTTTGAGCTATATGAATCTGAAGACAACCTTACATCCCAAAAACGCTATTCAATCCGCCTCACAATTTCTCCCGGTTGCAACACCGCAGATCCATTGGACGTCCAGCTGGATTCAAAACATTGTATTTCTTGCATCCCCCGAGTCGCGCTCACTAGACACCTAGACTCTGACCTTGTTCTCTCCCGTCTAAGAAACAGATTCAGTCGCGTCTCCCTCCCAAAGAAGTTCATTCCAGTAAATATTTCTTCAAAGTAATCAAGAAAACCAGCTGTTGTCTATTTTCTGGGGGGCACGCCCCCAGAACCCCGTGGTTCCGCTTCGCGGAAGGCTTCAAGAGTCCACATCCTTCTACAAAGCAGAAAAACACGTTTGCTTGTACTCTCGTAAGAAAAACTATGTGCTTGATATTCGTAACAGAAAAATCCGGGTTAATCCAACCATAAAACTAAGTACAGGGTAATAGTGGGATTCTATAGAACCCAGATGGAAGGAAGAGCATTCTAGTAATAGCATCGAGTCCTCTGGACTGCAAGAATTGGTCACCCTTATAGCTTGCTATGTTGGGAACAGAGGAGATACCATTTCGGTATATATACTTTTTGTCTTGTTTATTTTTGATACCCCTCTGTACCCTAATCCTTGCTTACACTGGGAACAGAGCTCCTGCTTTTCACTCGTCGAGGCCTAGGAATCTATACTCAGCAGTGATGCCAGTGTTGGCTCTGGTAATTAATATCGGAAATTAAAGCCGGACATAATATAGCCGCCTTGCCTATGCCACTTTTTTTAAGTGTCCTCTAGAACTGCTGTTGGTACTATTAATTGCTTTCTTTTCCCATAACTTCGAACAAATGTGATGCCTTCAGCTCACCATGGCTGACATGAGTAGGAGAAAGATATGCATTTCTTAGTGCATTTTCATGCTTCCGTGTTAAAGAGGCTTTCTCGTTCGATATCCTTACATTCACTCAACACTAACTCTTCAATTATCAGACTATATCCCCAACCTTCCTGCAACAAATTGAAGAGCCCTATCACAACGAATTAACATACTGCAATCCAGAGTAAAAACTGGATCTTCTGGGGACACGCCCCCAAACCCCCAGGGCTCGCTTCGCTCGAGGCTATGGGTAGCGTTCTCTTCTTTCTATTCGTTGAAGCCTCGCAGAGCTACGGGGGTGCAGGGGGCTGGCCCCCTGCAAACTGAACCCACAGCTGGTTTTCTGGGGCACGCCCCCAGACCCCCAGGGCTCGCTTCGCTCGACGCTATGAGTAATATTCTCTTCTTTCTATTCGTTGAAGCCTCGCAGAGCCACGGGGGTGCAGGGGGCTGGCCCCCTGCAAAACTCTATGAAGCTTTACAGAGCTAATGCTTTTGGTTCTTTTAGAAAAAAAAGAACGTGGCAGAGTTAGTGATGACTTTGGAGCTGGAATGCCAGTTGATTTTATGCAAGCTATGGAATGCGTGGGCTATGGGATTTGTGGCCTCTGTTACTCTTAGGGCAGCATATGTGGTTGGTTCGCTGAATGCTGGAGTAAATGAGTACAGTTTCTTGAGGTATATGTCTAGTTAAAGGCTAATTGTTCAAAAAGAGCGGAAATTGATTCACCGTGGTGGTTTCTTCGAATGCATTCGGCGAAGATTGGTGAGATGTCGATGACGGTCAGCTTGTTTGCCTTTTCCAGTCGCTCTTCAGGGATTGGATAAGTGTTTGTGACGACAATTTGGTCGATGCAAGGCGAGTCATTGAGCATTTCCAACGAGTCTCCGCCAAAGATACCATGTGTGGCGAGGATGTACACACGGCCTGCGCCGCAGTTGAGGCGACAATGTTCGGCAGCAGCCACATACGAGCCAGCGCCATCAATCATGTCGTCGACAATGATTGCGGTTTTTCCGCGAACGTCTCCAACCAGTGTGATGAGTTTTTCCGTGTGGAACGTCTCCTCCTCGTCGTCGTCGCTCACAGAGGCGTCGACAGTACCTCCGAGGGCATGAGGAACATCCACGTTGGACACTGGACCATTCTCTCCGTTCTCGCTGGAACGATCGTCAGAGTTGTTGGACACATTGCTGTCCTCGGGATAGTCATCATCCACAACGTGGCCCTGCACAACCCGGGCAACCTGCACCCCGTGCACGTTAATGACCTCGTCGTCCTCCTCGTCGCTATCCAGTCCTTGCTGGACAGCGGGGCTGTTGTTTTGCTGTCCAATTCTCATTGTGTTGTTGTCGTTATTGTCATTAGGAGTAGTGGCCGCTGAATCGGGATATACCTTTGCCAGGTCAGCGCTAGAGCTCGTCTTGGAGGGCTTATCCCGGGTTCTGCGACGATCCGTGTGAATCATGGCAAAGTTTACCTTTAAAGCGTCTGCCAACGCAGTCACTCGCTTGGTTCCGCCAGGGTTCTTGGACACAATCACCGCCGACCGATAATCAGGCACATTGTGTCGAATCCACCGAGCAAGAGTGGGTCCAGCATACAAATTGTCGACCGGTTTGCTGAAAAAGCCCTGCATCTGGGTCGCATGGAGATCCATAGTAATCACATGATCAGCACCAGCAATGGTCAGCAAGTTTGCCAACATGCGGGCAGTAATGGCACCTCGGTGCTTCTTCATCTTCGATTGCTTCGAATAGGGAAACAACGGAATCACCGCAGTAATCTTGTTGGCCGACCCAGTCCGACAGGCCTGAATCAAAATAAGCATCTCCATAATGTGGTCGTTGATGGTGGCACTTCCGCTCTGCACAACATAGACATCCTCATCCCGCACACTGACCCCAATCTCAACCGAAGTCTCCCCGTTGGAAAACTTCTTCAAGGAGCATCGTCCAGGCTCAACCCCCAGCCTGTCGCATATCATCTTCCCCAGCTCCGGGTGCGATGAACCCACAAACACATGCGACTTCCTCATGCTCGTTCTCCAGCGAATGAAATTTGGGTGTTTTCAACAAGCACAAAAAATTATCTTTTTCTTTCTTCCTCAAATCACGTGATCACCCCACCCCGACTCCCGAGACACAATGCCGATTCCTTCCTTTTATATCCTCTCGGCCCTGAGCCCCGGCATTCCTCTCAACCGTCTACTGCTATCCTCGGGTTATCAACAAACCTTCTGCGAAGCAGAACTGACGCTTTTGCTTCTTTTCTGGAAAAGAAGAAACTATTCGAAGGGTTGTATTTCTGGGGGCACGCCCCCAGACCCCCTGGGTCCGCTTCGCGGATTATGGGTCAATCCCTTCTGGCGTATAGTTGAATTGTTAGTATGGCCCACAGGCTGCTGTTTTTGTCCTTTCTTTAAAAAGAAGGCGTCTTGGGCTCTTCCTCAGCGTCCCAGAGTACGCTTGGCAGATTGTGGCCTCAATAAGTAGCTATTCCGCCTGTTGGGTAGTGATTCGGGTTCTTTTTTAAAGAAAGAGCTTTTTATCAAAAGTAGTTCCTTCTGATCAATAGCTGGGTCGTTGGTATGCGCTCTTCTGAGCGCTACTGTTCTTGGTTTTTTTAGAAAGAATGACTGTGGTCTATATTTGTTAGTTGGTTCATGAAATTTCTAATTTCTATGTATAGGCCCCGTAGATTGGCAGCCAGTGTTAGACATGTTTCTCTTACCTTTGTGTCATCGTGAAGACCGAGAGGTAGTTAATTTAGACACGATATTTTATGGGCCCTGCCAAATGTGGGTGTTCCCGGCTTTAAATACTGATACCCGTACCCCGCGTGTTACGTGTCCAGTTCTAAAAATAGGTCGGGCTCCTTATACCCATATCGGAAAGATATGGAGTATTAATCCTCCGTCAAGCGTTTTCACAAGATGATCGCTAGATATAATAGAGCTCATATTGCCTAGATCAACCAAGCTTAAAATTGAACCAAACTCTATCATTACATATTAGACTTAGACACTACCCTGTCTCAGCCTGTTTAAAACTCGCATTAAGTGGTTAATAATAATGCTTCTTTCTTTTCTATTTTCTCCTTTTACAATTTAACAAATTAAAGAGAGAACTTCGATTCATTGACACGATATTTCTTTTTCTAAAAAAATGAAACAAAAGCATTACCTCTGAGAGGCTTACAATTCCCCCAATCAATATTTTAAAAAGCAACCATAACTGCGCAAAGTGCGAATCAACGAATATATACCTTATGGGATGATAAAACCTCGCCAACCCCTTGATTCAAGCAACGTCGTAGGCGCTACTGTCCGCCAACCGCCTGTTCAACTATATAATTACACTAGCTTGCTGTCGTTGCGTATATCAGATGTTATAACCAAGGCAAGAAAAAGCTCAAAGTAGTACGAGTTTAAATATCCATGTTCTTTCTTCGTTCTTAGGCAGAAAGAGATGGTAAAACTAGTCTACTTAGGAGACCAAAACTCGTTTCAACCAAATTGAAAGCGCAAAAACAGTTCTGGGTTAGAATTTTAACGAATAGAAAGAACGAACCACTACCCATAGCCCCGAGCGAAGCGAGCTCAGGGGGTCTGGGGCGTGCCGCCAGGTAAAATACTAGTGGGTTAGGTTTGCAGGGGCCAACCCCCTGCATCCCGTGGCACTGCGAGGCTTCATCGAATATAAACAATTGAACACTACCCATTACTTCGAGCGAAAAGCACATTAGAGGAATCCTCCAGGAGCATGTAGTCACTGAAATCCTAACCCAGGTGTTTTCTTGGGGCACGCCTGCATGCAATGCCTCAACTCATTGTCTCTGCCTCAATCGAATAAACTCAATCTAAGATAAAGAGCATACTCTATTAGATGCTAATGTCTTTCAGCTGCAGCGAAACAGAGCAACGCTTTTTGCTTCTTTTTCTGGAAAAAGAAGATATCCGCTCCAACAAAAGTACCCTAAGGCAGTAGCGATATCTTTAAAAACCTTCTATTAACGCCACCAACCACCCAAATCGACGAAGCGGACCCAGGTGGGTGGGGGGCATGCCTTCAGACCTCCAAAAAACCAACCTAAGGAGGCAGAATAGTTAGTATTATTCTTCTTTTTCCAGAAGCAAAAAGCGTTTGTTCTTTTCTTCGCAGAGGTTTGGTTTTGATTCGCCCCCAAAATCCACCCACTAGGCCTACAGTTGAGGTGGGGACACGCCCCCAGATCCCCAGAACTCGCTTCGCTCGAAATTATGGGTATATTGTTTGTTTTTTTTTCTATTCGATGAAGCCTCGCAGAGCCACGGGGGTGCAGGGGGCTGGCCCCCTGCAAATCCTAACCCACTAGTAGTTTTTCCGGTGGCACGCCCCCAGACTCCCTGCTCCCGGAAGTGAGAGGTGTAAAATATCCCAGAAGTTAAACGTCATATAGATTACTTAAATAAAAGGCGATATTTAGCCGAGGCCACCCCAGGCACCTCTGATTCGTCGAGCCAATTGCATGTCTTTGGCCATGATGGTTACTCGTTTAGCATGGATGGCACACAAGTTTGTGTCTTCGAATAGGTGTACAAGGAATGCCTCCGCTGCTTCCTGAAGAGCGAGAATTGCTGTTGATTGCCAACGTAATTGCTCGCTTCCTACAAATTCTGAGCACACCTCTTTGACCTGCCACGCGAATTTCGGTTAGTACTATCCCATCTTAAAAGTTGAAAGCAGGAGGGGAACTTACGAGTCGGGCAAACGGCAGTTTGCGGATCAAGAGGTCTGTGCTCTTTTGATATTGACGAATCTCTCGCAGGGCTACTGTCCCCGGATGATAGCGTCGTTTCTTAACTGTCGGCACCGGGTCTTGGGCTAGGGTTCATGTGTTAGTTTAAGTCCGCAGGTTGTAGGTTCTCAATCAGCACCACTCACCAGAAATACGCTTGTGCCCCATGCTCTGGCGCTTCTTGGCCTTCGCCAGCTTTCCCTTCGCCGTCGATACGGTGCTCACATTCGATGTATTGGCTCGGGCCATGTTATATCCTAGTATGCAGAGATTGTGTCTGCCCAGGGTTGTTTATCTCGAACCTGCGCGCACATGCGCGGTTGGGACCAAAGAACAAACAAAAACAAAAAAAATCGCCTGCCACTCGGTTCTGAGGCCGGGTAACCCGAAGGACTTAATCACACCTCTCCGTCCCGGAATTTTTTCCACCTAAATCGCTATGGAGGACGGATTTACAGCCGTCAGCAAGGGCGGTCGCAAGTCACGTCGGAAGAACAAGTATGTTGTGCAGGAGAAGACTGTCGACGACTATCTGGCGATTCTGGCAGAGAAACGGGACAAGTTAGCCCGGTCAAAATTCATGGAGAAGCTACGAGAGATATTTGAAGAATTTCAACTCCCCGAAATCAAGTCAATTAGATGTCTAGCTCTCGGTCCACCTTCAGATACCGCCTCTACGATGCCTGCAATGTATCAATTGGCTCTCCTGCAAATTCTGGCTGAGCAATTGGATGTGCCTGAGACTAATGTCTCCGTATGGGACCCAGTCTTCTCCGACATGGACAAAACCATCCTTGAGAAGTCAGGTTATCTCGTGGCTGAGGAATTTCCATCAAGCGTCGAATTAGACACTTGTCTCTTCTACATGCCGCATGCACCACTCTCACTAACTAACGATACACTTGCCTCATTAGCCCAAGCCAAAACTTCTATCATCCTCGGTAATCTCCTAACAACATACGACACCAGAGTCTCTCCAAGAGACCTCGAACAAAAATACCCTTATTTGAACACAGCTATGAAAGACATGTTCCAGCGCAAATCATGGTCCTTCCAGCAGATCCCTGATAACCTCTCAAAACACGAACACTTCTTCCAGGCTGTTAATGACCTTGCCTTACATTATAGATCCCTTAATGTATAACTACTAGATGCATTTCAGTTCTGGGACACGCCCAAAGACCCCCATGATCGGACTCGCCGAGTTTTGAAAACCACACTCGGGTTAGGTTTGGCCCCCTGCGCCCCCCTGGCTCTGCGAGGCTCCAACGAGTAGAAACAACCTATTTAATGGCAATCTTGCTATTGTTTTATTCAGTCAGCTAATATTGACAAAAGACCCTTCGTACTTTCTATCTTCTTTTTCCGGAAAAAGAAGCAAAAGCGTTGTTCCGCTCCGCGGAAGGTGGCTACCCAGATCCTTTGCGAGGCCTCCTGAGGATTGGGACGTGCTCCAAGAGCTACGTATACTTTATCAACAGAATGATTAACTTATCTGCTTCTTTCCAGAAGGAAGCAAAAATGTGTTTTTCGGCTTCGCGGAAATTTTGGCTACCCCAATACTCGGCGAAGCCTACCCTGGGGGTTTGGGTGCGTGCCCCCAAAAAACAAGATCACCTTATTCTTAGGATGTGCAATTGTTATTGTATCCTTTGCTTAGTTCGATTGCCGAAAGCCTGGGAGTTACGCAAGATTGTGGTTAAGCCTTGCAGTGATATATATACAAAGAATACTTGTGAAAGCTTGTGAGAGTATTAATTAATTTGGAATCCATTATTCTTCTATAATATATAACAGTTATAATAACATCAGATCATTTAAGATTTTTCATATTGTTCCCAGTTGTCAAGGATGCTCTTGATCTTTTCACTTCCGGTCAGATTGTAGACCTCTTGGAAGTACTCCTTTGTGATTTCGAATGGTTTGGCGGTCAAGTTTGGAATGTATTTGCCAATCAAGCTGGCTGGTTTGACGGCTGACTGTGGGACCTTCTTGACAAGGAATCTTTGGAATGGCTTCACACCGGATCTCAAGTAGGACGAGTGGAATGGGACGGAGATACCCTTCAATGGGATAACAGCATAGCCTCTCTCAAGATCGATTGGTTGTGGCTTGGCCAAGCTCTTTTGCTTGACTTCATCGACAATTTCGTACAAGTGCTCCTTGACCTTCTCAACGTCCATGGTGGCCAGCAGCTTGTCAATGTTGATCTTTTGAACCTTGAGGAAGTTGAGGACGTTGGTCAAGGTGTCCAATGCTCGCAAGTCACCAGCGGCAACATACTGTTGGTTCTCGACGTTGTAGTTGACAATCTCCAACAGCCATTCAGTTCGCTGGGCAATGTTCTCGACAACAAATCTCAATGCAGTGTCGTCGAAGGTGCTAGAGACTCTGGATGGGTTGACAGCAACCATACCATAGTTGGAGCGACCAGCAGCGTCTCTTGGAACGGCAACCTGCATGGTCATACCTCTGTAGAACACAACATCCACCAAACTCTCGATTGGCATAACATCAGCAAGAGAAGTCAATGCAGAATATTCACCAAGAGAGTGACCAGCAAATGGACTGTCTGCGGCAATCAGTCCCTTGGACTTCATGTCTTCGAAACTGGCCTTTTCCATCAAGGTCAATGCTGGTTGGGTGAATTGGGTGGCAGACAACAATCCAGTTGGCGACTTGAAAGTGTAGAAGTCAGTGTTTTCATCAATGCTCTGGAAGATCTTTTGGGATTGGATCTTGCCATCCTCGTCAACAGACTCAAACATCATGGAAATGTAGTTGTCACGGATGGCCTTACCACGGGCACCACCAAAGTGCACAGTCAACTCCTTCGGATTATTCTTGACAATGTCAATGATGGAGAAGCCATAGTTGTTCAAGAAATGCTGATCGGCCCGGTCCCAGACTTGTCGGGCAACCTCACTAGATTCATAAAGGTCCATACCCATGCCTTGTTCCTGAGAACCTTGACCAGTGAAGACGTAGGAAGATGTTGGCTGGTCAACCTCCGCCTCTCCGAGAAGAACTGGCTCTTGAGTCTCTCTCTTGAAAGATTCAACCTTGATGATCTTTCGTCCGTTGATCATACCAATGTGCTCAAGCTTGGTTTCAATGTCATCATTTGGCAAGACCATGCCAACAAACTGACAGTTGAAAGCACGAACTCGGGAAACGTGGTTCTCAGCAGCCCAGGTCTCAACAAGAGATCGCATGACAGCAGATGAGTACATGCCGTGTGTGATGGTGCCAGCAAGGTTGGCATAGGTAGCGAAGACTCTGCTAACGTGAATAGGGTTGTAATCACCAGACACATTGGCATAGCCCTCGTTGGAGGATGGTGCACGAGATGCAAGAACAGTTCCAGCATTGAGAGGAATGGCATTTTCAAAATGAACTGGTTGTTCAATAGTGCTACCATGACGCTCGAGATAGTCAATAACTGGGTTACCATAAGACTCACCAGCCTCATACTCGACACTAGCAATCTGGATGATCTCCTTGGATGGCAGTTCCAACAAAACTTGGCCAGTAGTCTTGACTGAGGAGAAGACATTCTGGTTCTTGAATCTGACAAAGGTCTCATTTCGGAAGGTCAGAGTCTTGCCCAACAAATCAATGCTAGAATCATCCAACTGGAACCACTCCTTGGAACACAAGACAGCAACATCCTTTGGAGTCTTGAGATGAAGCTCTCTTGGTGTCTCCTCCTTGCGTTGGAATGTGTTTTCATAATCTTCATAAGCACCTCTGTACAGGAACTGAGAGGTGACCTCCATCACTGGTTTGCCTTCACGCTTCAAAATGCCAGAAACCTCCACAATCTTGCCCGAGGCCTGGTTCATAACAGCCTTCAAACTGGCAGTGGTGGTAACAACATCACCCTTCTTCAATGGCTCAGCATCCGGGAACATCTTGAATCCGTTGGACAAATGCACCAATCTCAAAATGTCACCATCAATCACCTTGGGGAAAATGGCACGAATGATAGCCTTCCAGCCGGTAACAATAGCGAAGTCCATAGGAGCATAAGTGGTCTTGTTTGGTCTGTCAACAAAGGCCTCGCCACTGTTGCCAACAGCATGAACAAAATCAGCAATGGCCTTGCCCTCAACAGTGATGGAGTCACCATCCCATGGCTTGGTGATGTCGACATCAAAGTTAGCCTTTTCTTCAGAACCGAACCATGCCTTCCAGTAAAAGTCCTTGATACGGTCATTTCTGCCCTCCATAACTTCCTGAATTGGAGCAAAGCCAAACTCTGGCTTGTAGGTGTACAACAGCTCCAATGGAACCGGCTTCTTGTCGGCAGTTCGATCTTCAATCATCAAAACTCTGATAGTCTGTTTGTCCTTCTTGGAAATCTCAATCACCTTGGTCAACTTGCCATTGACAGGCTCCCAAACATCCAACTTGGTCTTTTCTGGGTCAGACAAGTTGGAAATCTCAACACGCAGGCCTCTGACAGGGGCCAGAATGGATCGCATAGAGTTTGGTCGGTGCTTGGAACCCTGTACAATGATTTTGGCAGAGATCAAAGAATATCTCCAAGTGTACTTGTCGCCAGCCAAAAGCGCAAGCCAGTTTTCAACAGATGGCAAAGCAGCACTGTTGGCAGGGTTAGTATCAATCTTGTACACAACATTGTCACCGTCATGTTGAATGTTGACAGCAGAGAAGGCCTTGCTACCAATCTGGGTCTCAGTTCGTGGAGCCTTGAAACCAAACGATTCAACAACTGGGACCTTGGAGTCATCACCACCATATACATCCTTCAACAATCGCTTAATATGACCCTCATGAACACTGTCAAGGATATCCTTGATTGGCTTGTCAACCTCAGTAGCATATCGGGTGGCAACTGGACCCTGAAGAATACAAGTACGCTCAACATCTTCATCCACAACAGCTGCCAAGTCTTCAGATTGCCAAAGAGAATCCTTCTTAAAGTAGAATTCAAAGTTGTCATCAAGCACTGGAATGAATGGAACTGGTTTTTGAGTTGGTCTTCTGCACAACATCAAAAAGTAGTCCTTATCCTGAGCATTGATAATCTGGTTCTTGGCATCAGGATAGGCCTTCAAGATTCTCTCCAAAGCATCAAACGGAGCATCCAACTCATTGAAAGATTGAATGACAGAAAGCTTACCGGCATCAGTGGTAAATCTCTCTTCAACACGTCGAATGACATCACCAGTAAAGTTTCTCAAACTGACATCAATCCATCTATTCTCCTTCTTGACATACAACAAGTCGATCAATCGACTGACAACCTCGGCATAGGTCATGTCCTCCAAATCAACAACCTCACCGGCAGAGTTCTTACCAAACCAAGTTTTTTGGAAGTCAGCGTTCAATCGCTTGATGATGTAATCCTTCTTGGCCAAAAGAGCCTCCACACGCTTGTTCTTTGGCAAGTTGAAAATAGTGTTGTCAAGTTCTTGCCAGAAGAGAACACCACGAGTAGCCAACTTGTGGATTGGCTCACCCATTTCAGAAAGAACAGTAATTACACCACCAGTTGGGCCCTTGTAGGTACGCTCCCAATCCTTGTCTTCAACACCTGGAGCATTGGCAATAGCCGTCTTTGCAGCTGGAGAAGTGAACGCCTCCTTGGCAACCATACATCTAGATCCCATGAGGAAACCATCAAACGGCATTGGTGGGTAAGAGTACTTTGTGGACCATTCACCAGTAAGATATGGGTATGTATCAACATCAGAACCAAAACCAGAACCGGCAACAAGGATAATGTTCGGTTGACGTCTAATCTTGGAGTACATTTGAAGGATTGGAGCATGGAAATCTTCAAAAGAGTGATGTCCACCACCACGGCCACCAGTCCATTGAATGACGACTGGGAAGTGTGGGTTAGCCTTGGCAATAGCCACCGCAGTAGCAATAGACTCAACAGCACCTGGCTTAAAGGAAATGTGCTTGAGACCCAAGTTTCTAATGTACTCATTGGCCACTTCAACAGATGGCACACCAGCACCAATGGTCAACCCCTCAATTGGGAAACCATCGTTTCGCAAACGTTCAACCAATGGAATGCACCATTGTAGCATTACTGGGTTGACATACAAGACGTTCAAAGTGATACCCACACCTGGCTTGACAGATTTTTCAATCTTCTCCAAAGCAGTGGTAAGCATGGACGGCATGAAGTAACCTCCACCACCCAATTCAATGTGGTAACCGGCGTTCAAAGTAGCACTGACAAATTCTGGTCGAACTGTAGTTGGGGTCATACCTGGGACCATGATTGGTGGACGTCCCAACAAACGAGAGAATTGAGTGTCGACATAAGTACCACCAGAAGTAGTCTTGACAAGCTTTGGAGAGAACTCCTTAACCCAATCAATGGCATATTGAACAGTGCCCTCTTCACGATCAAAGATTTCCTGCTTGAAACCAAACTCCTCCTGAGCACTGACATTGCCATCCAAAACACCAGCAATAATCACACGGACACCAGTACCATCCTTGTTACGATGGGTAAGCAAACCGAGACCAGAGCTGCCACCTGGGCCAAAGTCCAAAATATGCGTGCAGGAGAACTTGGTTGCAGTTTCCCAGTTAACTGGCAAATGAGTGATGAGCTCAATAACTCGAGAAATAACCGAGCCTTTGGATTGTCTGAAATCAGTACCATCAAAAGTATCAAACACTGGGATGGAAAGGGAAGAGGCGTTGAACTCAACATTGGCCTTCTTCAAGTCATTAACAATGATTTCAGTAGCACCAGTCAACAATGGAGAATGGAATGGAGAGGTGATTGGCAAGAATCTAGAAGAGAATCGCAACTTTCTCTCACTGTGGGGAACTCTGCCCTGGTTCAACCCAGTTGGGGCCTTAGCCTTTCTCAAAGCCAAATTCAGACCATACAGAGATTGAGGAGGACCAGTAACGACCATGTTTCTGGCGCCATTGATCAACGAAATGACAATGTGCTTCTCCTCTGGCAAATGCTTGTTAGTAGAATCGACAAACTCTTGAACCTCATCTTGGGACAAATCTCTGATGGAAAGCATTGGAGATGGCTTGCCCTCACCCTCAGCAACAGAATCTTCCAAAACTGATGGTGGCAAGGAAGTATGAGGATATTGCTGTTGGCATCGAAGACCAATGTAGAAAAAGACAGTGATGGCCTTGACAGAGTTTTCAAAGAAGGATTCCCAAGAATCAGAAGAGGCAATGGCCACGGCAGTAACAAGACCTTGGGAGTGACCAGTGGCACCAGCAAAGTAATCTCTCAACTGACCAGGAGTCTTACCCAACAATCTAGCAGTGACAGCAAAATGAGAAAGCTGGATCAGACCAATGACTGGAACAGAAACTGGAGCATAAATCAAATAATCATTGTCAGGGGTGGTTTCTGGTCGCTCCAACCATCGCATAATGTCAAGTCCCTTTGTGTAAATCTTGGCAGCATCAGAATGCTCTCTGGTCAAATTCAAGAGCTTGTCTGCCAAAAGACGGACAAAATCAATAATGTTGCCATTGTAAACGTCAAAAATCTCTCTCAATTCATCAAAATAATCTTCAGTGTTGCCCTGACCACCAAAGATTGCATGCATAGCAGCGTCCTTGTCGGAAACGGCGCGTAATAGGGCAGATTCATATGGCTTGATTTCCTTGTTTGCGGCAAGTCTGGCAGCATAATACGACTTGACAACCTTCTTGATCTTGGCCGAAGTAGTAGGGGTGGACTCATCCCGTTGCAATGCAGCTGCAACAGCATGAACATCATTACCACGAAGGTATCTCGTCTCAAACTCAGTCAACACAAGACTCAAAACCTCGTCATAAGGGCCTGGCTCGCTACCAACCAAATCGGCAGTGAATCCAAGGAACGCCGCCAAAAGCTCAATTGGAGAAGATGGCTCGTCATCACCAGCCTTGTCCTCGGACGCAGCTGGCAAGCTAGATGAAAACTGATCCCTGAGCTGAGTGCAATTCAAGTACAAGGATGTGGGCACCAACAACGTATGCTCAATGTCACCATGTGACAACACCAACGGTCTGAGGGAAGCAGCAGAATGAGGTGTAGAAACACCAGTAGCAGTTCCGTACATCTATAGTATCCTTTGTTAGCAAACACCCAATCAATTCAACCACAATTCAACTTACTATTCAAAAATCAAGTCCTTTCGAAAAGCTTTTGTACACCTTAATTCAAACAAATTCTCTTTGTCGCAATATCGTCTTCGTCGTCTCCTTCAATGTCTAATTTTCACTAAACCCGTCGTTAGATCAATTCGTCCACCAACTCTGGAACGCTCCTTACCAAATATACACCAGTCAAATCCGACAATTCTCCGTAATTAATTCAGCAGTCGCTCAAACAGCACACACACGTGTCGAAGGTCGAATAGATAAGCAAAAAAGTATGGGAAACACGTATCCCGGGTGGTTATAAGTAAAATTGAAAAATGTGAGGAAGGACGGGGGAGAGAAAAAAAAAGATATACACACCTGGTTAAGTATACCCCAATTTCTTTTTTTTGGGATTTCCGCTTCGTTTTTTTTTTTTTTCCTTCATTAACCACTGTTGAGTGGCCCGCGATTACCCGGCGATGTTGAGCCCAACATCTACCCAATTGGGAAACTCCCAACACGCTTCGGAAAATCCGTCTAGCCTGTTGCCATAGCAACTGCACATCAGGGTCCCTAAAAATCCCCCAATTCCTCTACATTCACGTCCGCAATTCCTCCTATCTATCTCTCTTCTGCCTCATAACCTCCTCAAAATGTTGTTCCGATACATACTACCTCCTTTCCGATCCCCAGTAACTCTGCATTTTTCACCCGTGCGGCTGAAACCTATAACGTTCGGAGCGATGGGTTGGGGTATCCGATTTTCGGCCTTCACTCATCGAGCCCAACACACCTTAAATCCGTTTAACTCCGTGAAATTACTGTGACATTACACTGCAACACTTATAGTTTCGCAAATGTATAGCTAATGGTTAGGGCTTCTGGGGGCACGCCCCCAGACCTCCTGGGTCGGCTTCGCCGAGGTATGGGTGGGCCCATTTTTTGCATTCTAAGGGGTCAATTGTGTGATAATATTCTTGTTTAGCAAAAAATCGCAATCCGCGAGGTCGAAAGTTTATTTCGTTGTAGATTCACCAAGTTGGGATGACTTTGACTTGTAGATAACTGATAAAAACGCGGACTTCCGAGTCTCAATTGGCCGTGTGATGTACGGCCTTGAACGTTGGGAATTCGGAATGTACCAGCTGATGTCATAATAGCTCTGGACCAAGCTAGTAAACTGCGTCCTTCAGAAATAAGCTGAAATGTTGGTGACCCAACTCTCGTCGGAGCCGACCCAGGGGGTCTGGGGGCCTCAAACCCCTCCCCTCCCCCCTCCAGAAACACAGTCCGCTGTGTACATGTAATATTCTCTTTCCAGAAAAAGCAAAACGGTAGTTCTGAAAGGTACACCCGAACAGATTTTATGGGGATTGTGAGCTGACCTCAATTAGTTTTCTACAAAAGACCAAATTGACAGGGGCCAGCCCCTGCAAAACCTAACCCACATGTAGTTTTCTGGGGGTACGCCCCCAGACCCCCGGGATTCGCTTCGCTCGAGACTAAGGCGCATGTGCTGTTCTTTCGATTCGTTGAAGTCTCGCAGTTCTTCAGAAAACTATATGCAAGTTAGATATCCTTCCCCAACTTCGGCGAAGCCGGCCCCGGGGGTTTGGGGGCGTGCCCCCAAAGAAACCAATACCGCACATTATGGGTTAGGTTTGTAGTTCAGAGAGGCGTGGAATTTGGAGGTTGTTCAATGTGCATAGGCCAGTAGTCAAGCAGAGAATTAAAGATCAGCGTATAGATGCTGCGTGCATGCGTGGGCATCAGCGTTGATGCGAGGTGGGATGCACGGTTAGGTGCGGCAATTAGCTTCAATATGCGTTCATGCAGGTAAATGAAGTGGTAAATAGTAGACGAGACTATCACAAACCTGCATGCATCGGTGTCCGATCTATGTACAATCAGAGACTGTGTGTTGGCTTAATTAATTATATGAACTCAATTATGTACGGCTGAATAAGAAAAACGCACTCTCGTTCTTTTTTTTTTTTTTTTTTTTTTTTTTTTTTTTTTTTTTTTTTTTTTTTTTTTTTTTTTTTTTTTTTTTTTTTTTTTTTTTTTTTTTTTTTTTTTTTTTTTTTTTTTTTTTTTTGCTAAGGAAGGACGGTTGTTGTTTAAGGACGTTGAGGTGCAGAAGAGGTTCCGGGGATGGAATCTTGAATGACCTGGATGTTAGATGAGGAGCTGTAGGAGGCTTGTGCGATTGCAATCTCCTTCTTCTCCAAGTCATAGAGGACGTATGCAGAACGCAGGAAGGTATCTCCGAGAATGTATGGAGCTTCGTCAGTGGGGACAACCCCCAGGACGTACTTTTTGGGTGGGTTACCGTCTATAATTTGATATGAATCAATCACCATTTCATAACTTGGCACATTGATTTTGGCTCCGAGGAAGTCAAAGGTAAAGTCTGGCTGGTTGTCGTTCTTTTCGTCCAAGAAGTAGAGCCCGGTTCCACTGTGATATGTGGCTCCGAGCTTTCCAGCAATTCGCTCAGCAATCTTTCGGGGGAGATAGGCGAAGGTGGTTCCAGAGTCCAGTAGGGTTGGAACCGGTTCGTCGATCATTGTGTCACCGCCAACAGTGATATCAGTATTGGCGACGTAGAAGGCAGCCTCATCAATCAGAGGCATGGTATAAAGCGTGCCTTCGTACTTGCCGCTATCCACTCCACCAAAGAGAACGCGGCCGGTTGAGGCTTGCAGGTTATCAAGATAAAGCGAATACGCGTTATACTGAATGTGGCCCTGAGCCTTCATGTTTGCAGGAAAGTTGAGATAGGAGTTTCCATCAACAGACTCATTTTCAATAAGCCCAATTCCAAAAATGGCCTGGCCTGCTTCTGGTTGTTGAACAACACCAATGGACTGCCCCTTGACATCAGTTTTGGAAATGCTGACAACATCAGTTGCCCATTCACCGCTCGCAGAGCCTGACCCGTATCTGATATCGAATGCTGTATTGTTCTTTTTAAACGTGTCAGAATTGTCTGGGTTGAAGGACGGTGATAGTCCAGATTCTGGAGTGTTGACCCATAGATCACTGGACCCAGTATCAAGAAGAGCCTGCATAGCCTGCTTGGGTGTTCCAACCGCAAAAACAATTGAATAGCTACCATAGATATCATCTAATGCTCGTTTACCAATGTTTCCCGGCTTGCGTTCGTGCTTCACACCCATCTCCACACTGCCCCGGGGAGTGGAATCGTTTGCAGGAAACTCTTCCAACGCCAAACATCCCGTCAACGTAATCAACCAAACTGCTGGAAACCTCATTCTTGTATCCGTACACGTGGTTGGTTCCAGCAAAACTCCGCTACATTATGGGAGCCCAATTCCTTTATATACATTTTTGCCGGTGGACTCAGTAAACTCTAATCGCTTTGTTGTTCTCTTAGCGCGGGCTACTGGTTTCGACCCTCTTAGCTTCCAATCTCAGAGGTTAACTCTAACCTAACTGAAACATATTCAATCCAATCCCTCAAAAGACAACGGCCATGAAACAGGCTGATTAGAACGTTTATGGGCCCTGCGTTGAGACATGACCCCTTGTCTTGGCCTACATTCAAAGTCCATCTACAAAAGTCTTCTCACAATCCCCTATAACTGCCACAAACCACCCCCAGGCGCCCATGCGAGCCCAGTCTCCTCACACGGGATTTGCATCATCTACCTACACGTACATACATATTGGTACCTGTCGATCATTAGAGTCGCGCATCTGCGCGTCTGGCACTTGCACCATACGTTATATACCTAGCTGCTAGTTTAATATACACATACATTTATAACCACCACGTACGACGCACAGTCCTGTAAGGTTGGCAGAGCTTATGTCTTGCAACGCGGTACACGGTTACCGGTCCTACCTGTAGCAATTGACCACATACCCTTCCTTGCAGATCTCATACAGTAATAGAAACGTCCCAATTCCGCTCAATTAGTCTTCAATTAACTTCTCACACACTCTTGCAAAGCCCTTCTTCTCAAATCCTATCCCAGCAGCCGATTAGGCAAGGACACCAATATGCATGCGCAGGAATGTAATACGGCATCTCGTCGCCCGGTCTGTGTAAACCAATTGCACGCCGGCAAGCTAGTCTTGCTGACGCATACATGTACATATTGATCCCCGATGTCAGCTTTTAATTCAAAGTCACGTAACGTACTATAGCTCCTGGCTAGGTTTCTCAAGTTTCCTCGCAGATTTCTCCAAAGCAGAGGCCGACTCAGGCCCCAAAAAACAGTTGGGAGTTAGGATTGCAGGGGGCCAGCCCCCTGCACTTCCGTGGCTCTGCGAGGCTCCAATGAGTAGAGTGAATAAACCACTACCTATGACCTCGAGCGAAGCAACAAACGATCTCGGTTCCTAGTTGGGGATATTGATAGCCTAAACCTCCTCCTCTCCCCATTGGATTACTTGTCCAATTAGGATTATCGGTTTTCGTCCAAGACTGTATGCACATGTACAGTCGAGGAATTGATCCCACCGCTGTTGGATATGTTCGTTCAATGGGTGTATATAGGAATGGGCAGGTTCCGTTAATCACATTATCTTAAACTATACAGCACAGCAGCGCAACTTATTAGTCCACTGTTTCAATATTCCTTGGGAGCACCCCAAACCCTCTAGGGCGTCGTCGCCGAGGTATCGTAACAGAGCCTGTACGCATGCGACTAATTTTGAAATAGATCTAAATAACTTTAGCCCCACGCTTAACATTAATTTTGGCTTTCCCGGCCTATATATAGCGCTATATTTCGCTAGCGCTGATATCAGTCATATCCGGCCATATGCATATAGCAATATTAAAATGTGCTTAATTAATTAATTAAGCTTCAATTTCGATCGTCGATGTCCATGCCATCTATATATATGTACACTAGCTAGTCAGCCAGAGCATATATATACATAATATATCGATTATATATATTATTGATACATATATCGTCGATCATGCATGCATTTTATAACTAGTACGTTATATCTATGATTGACAGACTATAAATCAATCTAGCTGTTCGTATTCCTGTTCGAATACTGTATATAGCGCTGGCTAACATTCTTTATGGGGATCGACATATATATGCATGCAATGCACGTGTAAAATTACGTGCGGCTTAATCATATATACTAGCTAGCTGCGCGGCGCGGGCGCATACATATGCTCGATCGCGACCGAGCTGTGCAATTGATTACCGGTACCGAGGCCTGTAGTAACTAGCTAGCTATAGATAGAAGCTATGGGTAATTAATGCTTTGCTCCTTCCATTCAACTGCGCCCCGCAGAGCCACAGGGGTGCAGGGGAGAGACCCTTTGCAAATCCAATCACCATTATAGGTAATTACTTTGAAGTTTGTTTCGACCTGGAGCACCCCGAGACCCCCATGGCTCGCACCACTCGAATCCTCCAACTACATCACGACCACGCTAATTTTGTTGTTTGTTTTGTATTTGTTCTGATATTAGCTATAGAACGTTATTGTAAACCAGATTATATATACTTTTAGATGGCATCTCCATTTAAATATGAAAATCCACGGAATTGTTCTTGCATTAATGGCGTCAAAGTTGTGGTGACAGGAGTCAATGCCGGCACCTCCTGGGTGAACTCTTGGTCAAAGTTCCTCACATCTGTAGGGGAATCAATCTTTGGTACAAATGGTGGCGATACTCGACAGTGGTAAATATCGTCAAAATTAATGTTTTTGAAATAGGGGTGGGCCATGATTTCTTCGGCATCCTTTGGTCCAGAGCCGAGACGTTGCTCAGGATCTCTGGTTAACAGCTTTTGGAGAATGGAGACCGAATCACGCGGCATGTGGATTGGATACAATGGCTCGTCCGATAGAATGGCATCAAACACTTCATCGTCGTCATCACCTCTAAATGGTGACTTGCCTAGCAACATTTGATAAATGAGTACACCAAATGCCCACCAGTCGACAGCTCGGCCGTACTTTTGTTCCAACAAAATTTCTGGGGCCATGAATTCTGGCGTGCCACAGAATGTGCCTGTCGTTTTGCCGTACCACATGTCCTCCTTACACAAACCATAATCGGCAATCTTGATATGCCCGTCCAAGGTTAACAAAATGTTATCCAGCTTCAAATCTCGATAAATAACCCCATTGTCATGGAAATACTTCAAGGCTAGCAACACTTCGGCTGCATAGAACTGTGCTCGTCGTGGGGTGAAGAGTTCCTTTTGAATGTGCCACATCAAGTCACCACCGCTCACATATTCCATCACAAAATACACTCGATTTTCTGTCTGGAAGCATGAGTGAAGGTTCAAAAGGAATGGGTGTCGCTCTCTGTTGGCAACCAAAAACACTCGCTTTTCAGATCGAGTCGACTCCACTTCATCATTCTCTATAATAAAGTCCTTTTTCAAAACCTTGATAGCGTACAATTGCTTCAAATTCTTGGATTCAGCCAACATGACCTTACCAAAGTTACCCTTACCCAAAACAGCCAAAAAGTTAAAGTCGTCAAGGCCAACCTTCTTGCGGCCAGCCTTTTTGACGGGTTTGGGTGGTGAAGCGGTAACTGCCGTGGCAGTGGTGGCTTCTTTTTCAGCGGCAAAAACTTGCCCAGCCGCATCACCAGTTGATACTCGCTTGGCTGCAGCTTGTGCAGGTGCTTGCTGCTGCTGCTGCTGCTGTTGTTGTTGCTGCTGCTGCTGCTGTTGTTGTTTCTGCTGTTGGACGCTATCAACAGATGGAACCGAAGCAACAGAAGACTGATAGGAATCAGTATGCGCTGGAGGAGGAGGAGCTTGTTTGGCAGAACCCATTGCAGCGGCAGCAGCTGCAGTGGAGAATTGCGCGTGTTGCGAATCATCGTAACTTGGTTGATGGTAATGTCTAGACTCGGTAGTTCTAGAAGATGCAGCAGAATCCGAACTGGTAGTCGATGCCACAGAGGAGGGCACGCTCATACCAGTACCCACTTCCTTGCGTTTAATTGGCTCCTTCTTTGGAGGTGGAGGTGGAGGCGTAGTAGTGGCGGTAGGAGAAGTTGGCGAAAATGGTCCCGATTGCTGTTGTTGATAAGGAGATGGTGGTGCTGGCTGTTGTTGCTGCAGTCGTTGATGAGGAACATGAGCCTGTTGTTGTTGTCTGCTCTTGGTATCTTTGATTGTGCGCATAATTTGGTTAGCCATTTCCATCGACATGCCGCAAAAGTCTGGCACCAAATGAGCACATTGAGCATGACAAAACAGGCCACATTCGGTACACTTGCGAACATTCTTTTTACCCAATGGCAAAATGTAACCGCAATGACAACACCAGTTGGCACTCATGTTGGTTGTAGGCTCGAAACGATGTGGAATGCGATGATTGAGCTTTTCCTCATCTGGATCTGCCTCTGTAGATGCTTTGGAAATGCACTTTGTAACCACTTTTGGATAGCACTTTTTGTGACAGGTATATTTACAATCCAAACATTGATATCCTGCAGAATATTTCAAAAAATCACCACAAAGAGCACATCGCATGATGTTGTAGAATTGCTGCTGTGCAAACTTGTGTCCATGAACTTCATGAACTTCCTCCTTCTTTTGTCTAATAGCGCCTTGACGTCCAAGACCGCCAACACCGTCGTAAGTACGTTTGACACCCCGATTGGATTTTTCAAATCCAAGTGCCAAATGAATCTGTCCAGCTGGTTCAAGGATAAACCATGAGTCAATCATGAGCATGTTGTTGTGATTATGCCCTTCACCATTATGGCCACCGCCAGCCGCTCCTCCATGAGGACCACTGCCAGGCTGTTGTCCACCACCCGACGGCATGGCTGGAGAGGCAGATGGAGAAACAATTGGATCATTACCATCAATGTTAGAAGTTTGTTGAACCTTTGCTGCAGAGACCCAACCAGCATTGTTGATCTCCTGTTCAACCTTCTTTCGTCGAAGGGCTTCAGCAATATCCGAAATACGTAGCCACATCATACCAACGGGTACATCACGGTCACCCGATCGATCATAAACCACAATTTCCACCTCATTTGCTTTGTCAACGGGTAAATCAAACTCATCAAACCATTTTTCGCTTCTAGTAAGTTTGGTCTTTGCTCTAGTTTGGTCTTCCACCTTGACTGTGACAAAAGATTCTGGCGTCTTGTTGAAACGACCATAAGCAACATGATCAACATCCTTCACACCATAACAAGCAATATGAAGATTACCAGTCAATGGGCGACGAAGGTTGGATGCTGCCAAACTCTCATCGTCATCACCCACATCTTCTTCAACATCAATGTGCATGTCAGAGTATCTCTTGAGAGACTTTTTGAGCAACTGAATCTTCTGAGTAGATTCCACTCGTTTGCCCTCGGCTTCCGCCTTGGATCTACGATCTCCTTCCATTTGATACAACTTGAGCATCTTGTCAATCCCCTCCTTGTATTGCTTTTCAACACTCAACTTGAACTCCAATTGTTGCAACATGAGCTGGATTCGTGGACCCATATACGACGTGTTGTTGTACTTAATGAGGTCCAACCTGGTGAAGTTGGGTCTAGGTTTGGTGTTGGATTCTAAACTTGAGTTAGTACTCATCATAGGCTTTTTTTTTTCTTGTTTTGACTCACCTTTCTTTGGACTAGCAGCCCGCTGTTCCGTTCCATTATATAGCCCGCCAGAAAAGCCCTCAGCCTGCTCGTTGGCCTCGTCAGTGGCCGTGACCGCGGTAGCCGGCGTTGCAGCACTAGTAGTAATGGCACTGGCGCTGCTGGCCGAAGACTCCGTTCGCTTCCGTAGCTTCAATTGCCGCATGGTCTCCTCAAGATAGGCAATGTTGTTCTGCGCCTCCCGGATGTTCGTGTCACACCGCTGCTGGACGCTCGCGTTGGTGGTGGACTGCCGGACAGATTTGGCGCCTTGAATGATCACCTTCTCGCGCTCAATCTTCCGATACACGTCCAAAATCACCTTGTCATCATTAGACTGGTCCATGGTGGTGTCGGTCAAACTATACAGCGCCTCCTCGCACTGTACACGTTTTTAAACGAGTATACAAATAACCTATAGGGGAAATGTGTTAAGAAAGGAGGGGATACTCTGTGTTGGGTGTCGTTTTGCGCGCGACCAAACACAACATTTGGCTACGAAAATTAATCACCAAGCCGCGTCGGCGGCCCGCCGACAAAACAAAAGTCGTTACACTCCACCACTCGTCTTCCTGCAGGAACAAATCAGCAACTCACATCAAGATGCAGTAACAAATAGATGATGTACATAGCAGGTCCAATTATGTAGTATGTAACGACAACCCTTAGTTGCGCCCTCTGCAACTACTGGAAGCCTACAATTCTTTGTACTAAGCTCGCTGATAACGCCTTAGACAATCCAACAACATATAAAACGCAAACGAGGCTGAGCCAGCAATCATCCTGAACTTGCCGGCACTAGCGGTCCAGGGAATTCACATGTCTGCAAGCACATGCCATAGCCGGTCTGAGAGTTGAGGTGAGCCCTCTAATTCTAAATTTAGATCCGTTATCAATCAGATCAAAGACATTACCCCACTAGCTTATTTATCCGATCTCTTCCACGTACTCCAAGCTTATCTCTCATCCACTGACTCACACTTTACGTTTGCAAATCCTGTTTTAAAACTATAAGTCGTAGATACAGTACTTTTTGAAAGCTAACGTCCGATAGGGTGCTCCCCTCGAGGCTCGTCTCAATGAAGCGACTGACACTACCAGAGACAGTTGCCCCTCCTGCATTCCTTTAGAAACACGTGGTTCTGGGACCATCCCCAGACACTCGGCTCCCCTTCACGGAGATTAACTAAAAGTGAATCAAAAACCGTAGCTTCCTTAGGATTTTTGGCCCCCTGCACCCTCTCTGCGGGGCTTCAACGAATAGAAACAACTGAACACTACCCATAACTTCGAGCGAAGCGAGCTCTGGGGGCCCCAGGAAACTACACCTGGGTTAGGTTTGCAGGGGGCCAGCTCCCTGCACCCCCGTGGCTCTGCGAGGCTTCAACGAATAGAAACAACTGAATGCTAGCCATAACTTCGAGCGAGGCGAGGCCTGGGGATCTGGGGGTACGCCCCCAGAAAACCATTTCTGGGTTAGGATTGCAGAGAGCTAGCCCTCTGCACCCCCGTGGCTCTGCGAGGCTTCAACGAATAGAAACAACTGAATACTAGCCATAACATCGAGCGAAGCGAGCCCTGGGGGTCTGGGGTCATGCCCCCAGAAAACCATTTCTGGGTTAGGATTGCAGAGAGCCAGCCCTCTGCACCCCCGTGGCTCTGCGAGGCTTGATTCGAAGGTTGCTTGGCTATCGACAACCCTGTTGTCTTCGGTGCGCACTGCAACCTTTCACTCTGACAGGAGGACTCGGTATATATACCAGCTGGGGCTAACACTGTCGTCATCTAGAAAAGAAGCATTACATCACTGAATAGTGGAAGGATACTTGTATAGCTTCCTGCATTGATTCTGAACCACATAGAATTCTGTTTTATCTCATAGATCTAGTTCGTTTGCCCTATGTAGGTCCTTCTGGACAACAAAGTCTCAAAGTATGTAGCTACAGGACTTCTCGGCATCGTAAAATCATGCCAGCGAAGATTATTTAGGCTTCAGCCGACCGTTAAGTTACTCTAACAAACTCTAATTGTGCCTCCCACACAAAGACATATCGCACATATGTTTCCCGTTTTTCGAAAACAAAAGGGGGAGTCTTTGAATTAAGGTCTAAAAGATCGTATCAGTGACCATTTCCCATACACAAGAACAAACTCGATACATCTTTTCCCGGCCACAGAAAGAACCAAAAAGTTTTCTCTGCGAGGCTTCAAATGTACACAAGTACATACCATAATTGTAGGATTTTGTTCTTTTCCAGAAAAGAACCAAAAGCATTGGCTTGCGAGGGTCCTCCAGAAAACAGCAAGCAATTTGCTTCTTTTCCAAGCGTTTGTCCGCTTCGCAGAAGGATTGGCTACCCCAACCTCGAGTGAAGCGGTCCCAATGGTATGTCCCCGGGAAACAGACGCACTAGTTATTCTCTTCTTTCCCAGGAAAGAAGCAAAAGCGTTTGTCCGCCAGAAACGGAAGTTCTGGCTACCCCAAGCTCGAACGAAGCGAGCCCAGGGGGTCTGGGGGCATGCCCCCAGGAAACAGCCCCACAAGTGATTCTATTCTTTTCTAGAAACAAAGCAAAAGCGTTTGTCCGCTTCGCGGAAGGTCTGGCTGCCCCAACTTCGAGCGAAGCGAGCCCAGGGGGTCTGAGGCGTGTCCCCAGGAAAAACCAACCCACTAGCGATTCCCTTCTTTGCGAGAAAAGAACAACACACACAACGGTGATAGGAATCTTGATTCGAGTTTTAACTCTTGGCTATTTCCAGGAATGTGTAAAAATTAAATAGATCTATGCATGTGAGGGGAGCCTCGCAGAGCTAACGCTTTTGGTTCTTTTCCGGAAAAGCACAAACTGCATGTAAAACGTGGTCCAAGTGCTGTTTTAAAGGTATATACAGGAATTAATAAAATAATCATTAGTCATGAGCCTTAGGGTTGATCTTTGGTAGCAGTCTAGCGGCATGGTAGTTCATGGTGGATTTTCGCTTGGTAGCCATGGTCTAAAAAAAGTTAGCAATCCAATTTCTGCGGAAAAGCCCAAATCCGGTACGGGTTAGGCTGGCTAAAAATGCCTGACTTACCTTTGTGTTCATGCAAGTTGTTAGTTCTTGTTCGAGACCTTTGCAGACCTCGGCCCCATGGGAGTTACTGGCCCAACAGTTGAGCAGGTTGGTCATGACGACCATGCATGGGCCACCCTTGTTGCTGATGGTGCTGTGCTTGACCTTGAGCTTTTGGAGGTTGGGCAGGCGAACTTGTTTCTGGCTCATGCTGGAGGTGCTGGCTCGCTTAAGGTTGAAAATTTCAATATTCATTCACTTGGTGATGGAGGTTGGGACCGGAGCACGCGGCCGATGCGCGCGTCGCTTTGAGACAGTGGATTCAAAGTTGGCTTCCTGACAGCTACTCACTGCATGGCCATGAGACCGTTCAAAAAGTCCAAGACTGGCCATGAGGACGGGGAGAGGGTTGAGAGTGGGTCTGCGAGTTCGTTGTTGTTAGAGCCTTCTTCTCGGGAGGGCACGGAACCGGTGTCGGCGCGACAATCACCGCCCGACGTAACCTCCGGCGTTGAGTCCCCTCCTCCGCCAAAGGCCTTTGACTTAGAGGCGGGTGATGGTGACAATGCGGAGGCGGATGAACCCAGCAATGTTGCGGTCGCCGAGTCCGTAGCAATTGAAAAAAAAGAAGAAGAAGAACAAGGACCAGGGTCCTCTTCGTCATCGGAGGAAGAGGAGAGTGGCTCTGAGATGGGTCTGAACGATGCTCAAGGCGAGATTCTGGAGGAACTGGAAGATTGTCTGGTTGGAGACAGTACTGAAGAGGAGAAGGGGCCCAAGGTTTCTCTATATCGAGACACAGTGAGCTATCTTCGCTCCGAACTGTTTTCGAAAGGACCCATGCGCTTTCTGCAGGAATACGTGCTCACGGATAGTCCATACAAAGTTACGGACATTTTGTGTGCATTTGGATTTGCGCTGCCGTTGAAAGTGGTCGAAAAGTACGATCAGGAGGAATTTAAAACCTTTCTGCCAGTGGCAATTAAACATTTTGCATCGGCTCGGAAAAGACTGCCCTATCCTCAAACGATCGAGGAGTTCAACGAGGTGATCAACAACGCCAACAAGATTCTCGTGTTGACAGGCGCTGGCATTTCCACATCTCTGGGGATCCCCGATTTCCGTTCTACCACGGGGTTGTATGCCCAGTTGGCGGACTGTGGTCTCTCAGACCCTCAAGAGGTCTTTGATATCCACATCTTTCGTGAGGACCCCTCCATCTTCTATCGAATAGCCAAGGAGGTCCTCCCCGGCGACAAGAACATGTACACCCCCACTCACGCATTCATCAAAATGCTCTATGACCGAGGGAAGCTTCTGCGCAACTACACCCAGAATATTGACAATCTCGAAGCCAACGCTGGCGTCCCCCCTGAATATCTCGTTCAATGCCATGGATCCTTCGCCACTGCCACTTGTCAGTCCTGTCGCCACAGAGTCGGCGGTGCTAGCATCTTCGACGACATCCGGGCCCAAAAAGTCCCCCTCTGTCCCCTCTGCCAAAAGACCAAGCAGGAACAGATGCCCAAAAAGAAGTCCAAAAAGAACGACTCGGATGAGGAAGACGATGATCCGTTCGAGGACGCTTCTCGCGGCGTGCTCAAACCAGACATCACCTTCTTTGGCGAGGCTCTGCCATCAAGATTCGACGACCTTTTGCTGGGCCCCGACGGCGACGCATCCAAATGCGATTTAGTCATCTGTATAGGAACCTCCCTCAAAGTCGCTCCCGTCAGTGAAATCATCCGAGTCGTCGACCGAGAAACCCCTCAAGTCTACATCAACAAAACCCCCATAAACCACAACGAATTTGATATCACCTTCCTTGGAAACTGCGACGACGTAATCGAATGGATGGCCGAACAACTCAACTGGCCCTTCGACCACAGAATGAACAAACGCCCCTTCGGCAAATTCTCAAAACTCTCCTTCCCAAACGGTTCAATCGAATATCAACAACACCATGCCACTTATCGCTTCAACTATGATAATATCTAATTTATTCCTACCCTCCCCTCCTCTAATCTTGCTTCATTTGCGTGGTATTTTTTCTGGGGCACGCCCCCAGACCCCCTGGGTCGGCTTCGCCGAATTTTGGGCGTATAAACCTGTGCATACAATTCAACCCAGAAACATAATTCTCCTAATAGTACCTCTTCTCATCGATCTTGCGCCAGCTGTTTGCTGGGGGCACGCCCCCAGACCCCCTGGGTCGGCTTCGCCGAGTTTTGGGCATATATAAAGTGTGTATAGTTCAACATGGTTCTCCCAATTGTACCCCTTCTATAGTCGACCTTGCTCAGACCCACTGGGTCGGCTTTGCCGAATTTTGGACATAAAAAGGAGATAGAAGGTCTTTCAGGCCCATATCCTTCCGCGAAGCGGAACCACGGGGGTTTGGGGGCTGTGCCCCCAAGAAAGCTGACCAAGAGTCGGATAGATTTTCTAGAAGTTGATGAGGCCGCTACCTTCCGCGAAGCGGAACCCCGGGGGTTTGGGGGCTGTGCCCCCAAAAAAGTTGACCAAGAATTGGGTAGAAAGTTGATGTATGAGCGGGAGGGTAGTAGTAGTATAAATTAATGTAACAAAAACGAAAAAAAATACATATGTGTGTGTTTAAAAAAGATTAGATCCAGCCCTCGATAGCTCTAAGGGCGTTTTGCAGTCGACGTTTGCCCTCGACTTTCTTTCGTTCGTCTAGGTTGATTTCGACAGACAGTTTGGAAAGGGCATCGATGAACTTTTCTAGGAGGTGGCGTTCGTCGGGGGGGAGGTCGATTTGGTCCAGCCGGAACGAGTTGTTGGACATTTCCATCAGCTGTTGAATGTTAGGTTGTGAGAATGGGCGTTGCGGATTTGTTGATGAATGTTGTTGTTCCCGGCGTTTTTCTCGTTTCTTTTCTCGACGTCGTTCCTTCTCTTTTTCCTTGTCCTTGTTGTTGTCCTTGTCGCTGCGTGACTTGGTCTTGCGTTTGGGCTGATCTTTGACCGGCGATGCTAATTGTCTGGTGGGTTCTGTATGCTGGTTGAGTGGGCCCAGGATCGGGCTCGATGATGAGTATACTGAGTCTCGGAGAGGTGGCTGTGGTGGCGGTGGGAGTGGCTGTTCTTCGTAGTATGCTGCTGTCGCGCCGCCGCGTAGCGTGTGGCCCGATGAGTGCGACACGTTTCCAGTCTCTGTCCGCTCGCACGAGGACGTGTTTCCGTCCTCCTCCTCATTGTCTTCTAGTGATTGCTGCTGGCTGTGGTTGTGGTCTTCTTCCTTGTCGGAGGGGGATTGGGCGGTGGTGAAGGATTCTGTGGAGGAGTCGTGAGAGGCCCGCTTGTCGAGGAAGGGAGCTGAGGGAACGTCGAGGAGATAGTCCATTTCCTCCTTGAGACTCGGCTGCTGCTGCCAGGTAGCGGGGAGGCTGGGGGGGTTTGCTGGTGGCGGGGGAGGGGGTTTAGCAGAGGGGGGATGGCCAATGTTCTTCATGAACGCGGGTGAGGACGAGGCCGATATGTAGTTGTTTGGTGACGGTGTGCGAGACTCTCCACTGCTGCTGTTCTGGACGCGATTGCCATTCAACCGGTCTAGCTGGTTCCGGTACGAGTCGAGCGACGACATGAGCCCGTCCAGGTCCTCCTCTTCCTTGTCGTCCTGATAAATTGCGTGCGGCTGCGTATGGGGCTGCTGTTTGCTGCGGCGTTGCGGTTGCTGGGACGACGCGGAGGGCGAACGAGTGGTGGTAGTGGTGTTGTTGTTCTTGAGGGGGGACAGGGTCAAGGGGCGGGTCGCGATGTGGGTTGCCATGGAAACGGGGAGGGAGTGGGATCGGGTATGCGACGCGACCGACGCCGACCGATGTGGCTGGTGCGGCGGTGGCGTTTTGAGGAGCTGTGGCTGTGGCTGCATGTGCTGTTCGTCCTCGAGGGTCCTCGGGGGCGTTGGCGGCGCCTTGACTGGGTGGTGGTGGTTGTCCACAAACACGGGAGACGGCTGGGAGGATGAGGAGGGGGTGTCTGCTGCTGTTGTTGCAGATTGTACCGCCGCTGTGGATGAGACAGCTCGACGCTGCTTTCCATACCGTAGCGAGCTTCCTGAGCCCGACGTGTACGCCGAATCTCGATTTGTGGTGTTTCTCGATAGGTTCGACGAGCGCTGCTCGCTTGTAGACCTTCGTAGGTCCTTTAATTCGCCCAACAGAGTCTCCATGCGTTGGGTGGTCTCCCGTACCATGTTGATGGAAACCTGTCTCGAAATCGACGGCACGGTGTCATCTGACGATCGCTGGAATGAAGAGTCTGCCGAGCTCGAGTCGTGGAAGTTGGGGAACCCAGACGAACTGCTCACGTCCACCTGAGTCGCCTTCTCCAGTATCGGCGAGTAGTCGTAATACGACGACTCCCTCCCGCCTCCACCACTGCCTTGCAAGGATGCGCTGATGCTCACCCGTTTCTCCTCCTCGCTCCCAGGCCACAGACTCCGCCCACCGCCCCCGCTCTCTCGCATCTCGCTCGTGTTCTCCCACACGCTCAGGTTGCTATTGTTGCTGTTATTATTTCCTGGTGGTTGTGCTGGTGCTTCCGCAGGGTTGGAACCGCCCTGCTGGTGCCGGGGGTTGTGGTGCCCGTTGCGAAAGTTCAGACTGTCCTGGATGGAGGACGACGAGCCACTGCTGTCCTGTGTCGCCGGGGCTGGGTTCTTGCTCAAATACTGGTCCATCTCCTAGAACCGTTAGTCCCATAGCACGGTGTGAACAAGGGAGGATAATAGCGGTAGTAATAAGAGGGTATAGTGTCTGACTGAATGCGAAACAAGAAAAACTTTAAACCAATAATAAGGTTGGCTTCCACAAACAGCACACCCAGCCTCTCCACGCCTATTATGCATCATGCATGTCGACGATAACGGCAGCCAGCCACCCCATTTTTTACAAACCCGTCTTCCTCCCCTGAAAACAAACAAACAAACAAGACAACAGCCAAACCTTACCTGCAATTGCTGTTTCGCGCGAAACAGAATCTGTTCCACCTTCTGGCCCACCGCGTCCTCCTCCGGCTTCGTCGGTGCCTCTACGTCGTCGGCTGTCAGCGTCGGTCGCCGCGAGTCGCTGCAGCCCCTGGCTGCAGATCCTGCCGGGGCCTCGCAGATGGCAGTAGCGTCCTTCTTCAGCGGGCTCGTCTCTGTAATGGTGCTGGACGACGAATTGTTGGAACTTCCCCCCTGAGCCGTAGGACTCAGGTTCGCCAGCGTCCGCCCGCTGCTCCGCGTCGAATTCGTCGTCGCCGGGCTTGTAGCGTCTTCCATTTGCTCTTCCAGCCAGTCGAAACGCTCTATGCCAATGGCTGGACACCCACTTCCTTTTCAATCTCTTTTATCCAGCCACCCATTCCCACATTGTTTGTCTCCTGCCAGATTAGGCAGTGATCGGCAATCATCAAGCCACTCGCATTTCCTTCAAAACCTAACCCAGATCCTCTGACAAACCCTCCTGAACCGTGTTTATCGTCTGGAATTCGCCTCGACAGTCCTTGTACCCCTACCGCCTGTTCCTACGCTCATTCTAACCTACTCAATCGCCCCTAATTCCGGCTGCATATGCACTCCCGCCCGCATTAGGCAACCAAGCTCACCAGATCGGGAAATGCCCTCGATCGATGTATTGCCGCTTCCGGTTGTTTATTCAACGTACATACCATTTTCCTGGTCTCCGATCTTCAGGAACTTCGCCCATCCCGTAAACTTTTTCCCCCTGACCTCTAACGTTGACTTGACTGGTCAATTGGTTTCTGGGGGCACGCCCCCAGACCCCCGGGGTCCGCTTCGCGGAGCGTTGGGTATAAACTTGTTTACTCGTTATGTAGTGGCTGTAACTAGTCATGTATGCGTGTGTATCTGGAGATCGATCGGCTTGTTGATCGTTAAATATAGAGTACAATTAATTGTGGGTGTCGTCACTGAGATTTCTTAGCTAACTAGTACTACTAATTAACCCCTTAATACGATTAAGTACAGTAATCTAGTTGCAGTATATGTTATTGTGAATGGCGCGTATAGAGTTACGTAAGTCGACGCGTTGTTTACTCCTGTGAGATTAAATACTTGATCCCAACCTACCGGTAACCTTAAACGAGCCAGTGGCCTACGGCCTATTTCGATTAGCTCTTAGCATATAGTTTAACCTGTTTTCCACTAGACCGGTAGTTTCTTACGGGCACAGAGTCCTGAGTTCTGTGATTTGGCTTTGCGGATTTGGGCTTGGGAAATTTTCTGCGCCGCATTGCTTCTTGTTCGGGAAAAAGAAGTACGTTTAGTACAGCAAGTCGTGAAGCATAAGGATCTGGGCTCAAAAAACTTTCTGCGAAGCAGAACAAACGCTTTTTGCTTCTTTTTCTGGAAAAAGAAGTATATTTCAACTAAGGTATCGTATAATGAGTCGCTGAGTATAAAAATTTGAGCTCGAAAAAGCTTTCTGCGAAGCAGAACAAACGCTTTTGCTTCTTTTCTGGAAAAGAAGTATATTTCAACTAGGGTAGAACAATGGGTCGTTGGCTATAAGAGTCTGGGCTCGAAAAAGCTTTCTGCGAAGCAGAACAAACGCTTTGCTTCTTTTTCTGGAAAAAGAAGTATATTTCAATCAAGCCAGTACACTATGTCGTAGAATGTTTACGTGGTTTCATTTTTAGGGCGAAAAATAATTAGGGTCTGAGGTATAATTTTTTACTCTATATTCTGATCCGGCGCATCGCCGGATTAAGGTTGTGTTGATGTTATCTATAAAATTTAGGCCATATTCTTGCTATCTTTATGATGCCCTTCATAGAAAGGCTCCCTACCAAAGGCATTTAGAACTAGCATTGAGAGAGGTAATAACGGAGTAGCGTAGTGTACAAGTGTGAGAAACAAATCTGCAAGAGGTCAACTCGTGGGCAAGTAAAGCTTTAGACGTGATATTAATATTGCATCCAAGTAAATTATATGCCAGCGTTTCTAGGCGTCCGCCACAAGACATAAGCCCTTCCTTCAAGGTCGAAGCTTCTCAGTGCCAAAAATGGGAAAATGTTAGTCAATTAGTTAGTTTAACTAATGTTCAAGTTAATAGCCCTTAGTTTTATTTCACAGGGAGCAGCCGGTGATTCAAAGTCCTAACAGTCGAATGCTCTGCGAAGAAGGACCACATAGTTTCCTTCCCGAGAATACCACTCTTTTGCTTTTTTTGAATAACAAATCTGACACTTTCCCTCAGAGCAAAATGGTTCTTTCTGCTCTTTTGTCTCAAAAAGCACAAAATCATGATCCTTTTACCGTGTTTTCCTTCAAACTATAGCTAGATAAGCCGAGAGCCTGGGCCAGCCCTAGATAGATGCTTGCCGCGCGGCTTTAGAGAATCACGTGATCTTTAAATCGGGCACGATATCGATAGTCGTAACTAATATAACCATCGGTTAATCCAGAGAAAATTTTACGTTTTGACTAACCTGTATACATTACAATTATACTTCAAAGCCGTTTTTTTTAAAAAAAGAACCAAAAACATTAGCTCTCTGCAAGGTTTCAAATAAGGAAGAAGTTCGTTCTGACTGTCTGTAAGATAACGAACCAGAGCATGCTTAGGCAATTCGACAAACTAGCCCCAGCAATGCACATAATCAATCATTAATGTACAAAAGCTGTCCCAGTCTCATTCCCAAAGGATAAAAACCTTGATCTGCTTCGCCAAAGAACACTGAATCCCTAACCTTGGTGAAGCAGACTCATGAAGTTTGGAGGCGTGTTCCCTGCGGGGTATCAACGAATAGAAATAATAAACCACTACCCATAGTCCCGAGCGAAGCGAGCCCAGGGGGTCTAGGGGCTTGCCCCCAGAAAATACCTGTAAACAAGACCATAGAACCCGAACTCTAACTGGGCGAAGCCGACTCAAGGGGGTTGCGGGCATATCAAGAGATCAATTAGCGTTGATTTTGCGTTCAACGTTGTCGAGGTAGAGAGAGATGTGGCTTTGAAGTTTCTCAGATTGTTGGAGGATTGCACTGACCTCGCTTTCGTAGCGAGCGCGCATTTCAGCCATCTTTTCTTCGGTGCTTTCGATATAATGGCGTTTTTTGTCCATATCTTGTGTGTGGACGCTCCTTTCTGCAACCAGAGTTGCATATGTATTGCGCAATTCCGCCATTTTGGTTTGGGCTCCTTCACGTTTCTGTTCTGCCTGCTTCTTTGCTCGTTGAATGCGTTCTTCCGAGTTTGCAATCTGTCGTTCTAGTTGTTGGATCTTTCGATCCAATTCATGACTCTCCAGCTTGCGCTGTTCGTGAAGCTCCTGATATCTGCTCAGCTTCCTGTTGGCCTCCTCTTCGCGCTGTATCTCCATGTCGCATTCCTCAATCGCCTTGATACATGCCTTGAGGTCCTGCTCAATCAGCCGGAAGCTGTCCGTGGATATCTCCAACCCGCGAGCCCGTTTCTCGCTCTCTTCCAATCGCAGACGTTCATTTTGCAGAGAAGTGTTCATTTCAGAGTTGATCTTGTGCAGCATCTCCGGCGACTCTACGATATACGGTCGGACCTTCTCGTTCTCCTTTTTGGCTTCTACAATCAAGTAGCTCTGGTCCTGCAATTTCGCCACCATCCGCTGTTTCTCCTGCTTGTAATGACCATGCTCATCTGTCAATTGTTCCTGCACCTTCTTCAGCTTCCTCAGCTCTCCCTCAACCTCCGCATTATGCTCCTGCGTCCGTTTCACCTGGTTATCAAAACTCTCCTTGTCGCCTGCTTGCTGCAGTTCATGAATCTTCGCCAACAGCTGCTCCCTCTCTTCGTGCAGCTGCTGCAACTTGTTCTGTCTCTCCTCGGTCTGTCGCACGAGGTCCTCACAATCGCCCATATGCTCCTCTCGGAACCGAGCAAAGTTGACAACCGCAGATAAGATACGACGAAACCTCTGTGGTTCCGGCTTTATAATGTCCATGATGTTGAAGTCGTCAATCCCACAGTCTACCAGAAACCTGTACACAAGCCTTTGAAGCCCTAGCGTGGCCCTCGATTCCGCTTGTAGTTCTGGGGACTCCATATCACGTGCCGACGCGTCCAAAGACGCCCTCAAATGGTCCGGAGAGACTCCCAAAAACGAGTCCACAATCTGCTCAAACAACGTAGTCACATACTGTTGCGTCGGCCGCACCAGCAGTTCTTCCGATGCCATCAAATCACACCCCTGTAAACACATCGCAATCTCCTTGAAGTCCAATAATGGAAATATGTCATTATACTGTTGTTGCGCTAGCTTCGGTTAGTATCTGTACGACAACGGTTTCACAAACGCCCCAAGGACCTGTATTAGATGGGCCCTTTTCTTGGGGGCACGCCCCCAAACCCCCAGGGTCGGCTTCGCCGAGTTTTGGGTAAACCAGCTTTTGCGAAGCAGAGAGCTGTTGGCGGAAATTTTAGCAGAGATTAGTCTTTTGCGAAGCAAAACAAACGCTTTTTGCTTCTTTTTCTAGAAAAAGAAGACCTCTGTCTTCAACTAACAATGAGATTGATCATTTCTCCGCATTGATAAAACCGTCTCTTCCTGCTGAAATGGGGGCTGGATTGGTGGGATAACGAGTAAAACGATTGAATAGGTAGGCTTACCTCTTCGAACGGTTGATGGTGGGCCAGCTCCAGAGCCTCGAAACACTGACATCTTATCGGTTTGGAGTGGCTCCAGAAAAACGCGTTGACTGTGATATGCAAAAACATGTAAACAAAAAATCACCGGTCACGTGACCCAGAACCTAACCCAAGCGAAGTGCGGCTGATATCATTATAATTTAAATTAAACTACTTTAATTTGAATGATTTTCTGGGGGCACGCCCCCAGACCCTCGGGGCTCGCTTCGCTCGAGGTTATGGGAAGTGTGTTGTTCCTTCTATTCGATGAAGCCTCGTAGAGCCACGGGGATGCAGTGGGCTGGCCCCCTGCAATCCTGACCCAGGTGTAGCTTTTTTTTGCTTCGCTCGAGCTTATGGGCTCCAGGGGGGGGGGGGGGGTCCCTTATTACAGTCTTCCTACAGTTTCTGACTTGAAGAAAAACAACCAACAAATAGGCACAATAAGCTTTTGGATACTACTTTCGACAGAGAGTAGAATTGTGAGCTGTTCAAGATATCGGATGGAGATAATGAATCCAATGCTCTCTATACTCCCTCACCGCTTCTAATTTCAGGACACTCAGGCGCCTGCTTCTGTAATCAAGCACCTCTAACGAGCCGGTTAGTAATGGTTAGTATACCATGGGCCCTCACTAAAGAAGATTAGTAAATAGCCAGGTTCTATTCCGATAGCAGCTTTAGCTCCAATTGGCGCGCTAACAACAAAACGACATACCACTGCTAAAAAGAACAGATTCCGTTGAACAGTTGTTGGAGTATGTTGCTGTTTGTTTCCCAAAAAAAAGCCCTATAAATTCTAACCCTATAGGGTGTTTTCTGGGGGCACGCCCCCAGACCCCCAGGGCTCGCTTCGCTCGAAGCTTGGGATAGTACTCTATTCCTTCTATTCGTTGAAGCCTCGCAGAGCTACGGGGGTGCGGGGGGGGGGGGGCTACACCTCTGAAAACATAACCCAGTTTTTGTTCGAAAATAGATTCGTTTTATTTATATATTTATTTTTGTTAACGTACGCTGGTTAGAGTGCGGAAAATTCAGATGGTGCACCGTCCTCGTTGCCACTTGTGATCAAATGTCGCTGCCGCTCCTGGTTTATATGGTGCTGGATGTTTCCCCTTCCTAGAAAAAAACGGAACCAAAAACATCGCCTCTGCGAGGCTATAGAATGACAGTCAAATCAAAGGTACACCAGGCAAAACATTCTTTGATACTACTAGGTGTATTGTCTCCGACTTAGTTGATCAGACTTCACCTATCTAACAACTGTTCGACACAGGAGAGGCCGGAGCTGGGCAGACCCCCAAACCCTATCACCGTTCTCGCTTTTCCATGGACCTGAGCAAAAAGTGTTCTCTATACCTATGCTTCGAAAAATCGGAACTAGTTCTGAGTCAGGATTTGCAGGGGGCCAGCCCCCTGCACCCCCGTAGCTCTGCGAGGCTTCATCAGCTTCATCGAGTAGAAAAATGAAAACAAAACATAACCCATAGCATCGAGCGAAGCGAGCCCAGGGGGTCTGGGGGCGTGCCCCCAGAATATTAACTCGCTCATCACAGGTATCACGATGTTACATGATCGCCGGTACATACCCCACAATCATCGTGGGATAACGCGGGGTTGCATGCATGCACTGGTCGGTTGTATGCTGATAGGCGTCCGAGACACATAGGTTGATTCAGCCGCCCGGGCTTGGGAGGCCAAAAGGGGTAAAAAAATGTGCGCGACAGGATTCCGGGGTAAGTGAGTAGGCGATGGGGTACGAGGCACAACGAGCCAAGTACTGGTGCATGTAGAGCCAGTCGCCAGCCGCTGTATGCATGTACAAAGAGGCTCTGTATATAATTTGCTATAAGGTGGTAGGGTGGGGTTTGTAAAGTTTAAAGTTAAATATGTCTAAGAGGGGTTTGGTGGGTGGGCTTGTCTTGTGAAACCAGTTACCGGCATAGGCACCCCCGCCATACGATGGGGTTTATATATAGTGGAGACGATCCCACGGCTGGGGTGGACAGAGCGCAATTAGTCATGGGCGTCGAAAAGGATTACACCGAGACTGAGCACAAGGAGGATCCTGAGGTGGAGGAGAAGGAGGAGCATGAGAAGAGCGAGGTTGCAAAGTCCTTGGGCATGTCTCAGGAGATGTATGATGCCATTTATGGCGAGAACCGACCGAGTCTGTGGGCCAAGGGTCACTTGAAATTGTATTATTGTTGTGCAATTTTGTATCTGTTGTCGTCCATGTCGGGGTATGATGGATCGTTGATGAGCGGGATCAACGTGATGGAGGATTATCAGGAGTACTATGGAATGGAGTCGGCTGGATCAGGCACCGGTCTTGTGTTCTCCATTTCGAGCATTGCGAGTATTGTGGCCGCATTCTTCGTGTGGGTTGCGGATTACATTGGACGCAAACGTACAATCACCCTTGGAATAATAGGCACGATTGCGGGTATCTGTGTGGTTTCGACTGCCACAACAATTGATGCCTTTATTGGTGGGAGATTTCTTCTCTTCTTTTCTTCAGCCATTGCCTATGTATCGATTCCGCTTTACCTCGTGGAAATTTCTCCACCAAATATTCGAGGTACCCTCGCTGGGCTGTTCAACACCTTCAACTTCTGTGGTGGCACAGTAGCCACGCTCGCCGCCTATGGTGCGTACATCAACTACAAAGGATCAATCCTGTCGTTCCGAATACCTCTGTGGTGTCAAATGGTCTGTCCTGGACTTTCTCTTGTGGGCATTTACTTCTGTCCTGAAAGTCCCCGATGGCTGCTGGCCCACGGCCAAAAGGAAAAAGCAGTTAAGATCCTGACTGACTTCCATGCAAATGGAGTGGAAAACCATCCAATCGTGGAGACTCAGATTGCAGAAATGACAGCCGAGCTGGAGGCCTCACCTATCGACTCATTTAAGGAATATTTTAACCTCTGGGACCTCATCAACACCCGGTCCAAACGATATCGCATGTTCCTCGCGTGCAGTTGGTCCTGGTTCGGCAACTTCACCGGCTCTCAAGTTGTTTCCTATTATCTTCCAAACATGCTTGCCTCGCTGGGGATTGAAGACATCCCCACCACCCTTCTCCTCAATGCCATCTACACCATCGCCAACTGGGTGTTCGCGACCATCGGTGCCTGTCTGCATGATTCTGTGGGTCGAAGACGAATGATGCTCATCTCAACAGCGGGAATCGTCCTCTGTTTCACGTGCATCTCCGTCGCTTCTTCCATCTTCCAAAAAAATCCAGACAACTCCAGTGCGTCTGTCGCCAGTATCTTCTTCATCTACCTCTTTGGCTGCATCTTCGCCATGACATACACCAGTCTCCAACCTATCTACCCAGCTGAAGTCCTAACCACCCAAATGCGTGCAAAGGGCATGGCCTTCTACCAATGCCTCTTCAACGTGTCCGGCTTCATCCTAGCATACAACGGTTCAATCGCCATGGAAAAGATGAAGTTTTGGTTCTATGTCTTCTTCGTTTTCTGGAACTCCTTCACATTCGTAATCATCTACTTCTTCTTTGTCGAGACAAAAGGAAGAACTCTCGAGGAATTGGAGGAAGTCTTCCAATCCAAAAACCCCAGAAAGGCAAGTTACATCGTAAAGGAACGTCACATAATCAACGCTGAGCCATAATTACTAATATAATCCCCGGTTACAACGAAACAGCAATAGTTTTCGGATAAACCCCCTTGGGTAGACTTCCCTGAGCTTTTAGAACCTCTCTAAACCAATTTATTGCCCTATCACCTGGTTAAACTTAGGCTCAATTGAGCACGTGATTTCTGGGGGCACGCCCCCAGACCCCCTGGGTCGGCTTCGCCGAAGGATGGGTACAAAAAAATCTAGTAGCAGGCGGTTGGAAGCAACCCAGACTACGTCACAGCAGGCTGATTTTTCTGAATCCACGTCTGACTGAGTCGCTAAAGCGGAGATGATGAGTGGAAGCAAAGAGACAAACAAGTGCAAAAGCACACGAAATGGAAAGAACAATAAGAACAAAGTTTATGTAGTGGAACAAGAGTCTGGCATGGCCTTCGTGACTTATTCCGGGTTTAACTCCGAGTGGGTGCCCCTGGCTCCTCTATAAACTGATTAAATGTCAATGTCAATGGTACACATCGTCTTTGCGAAGTAGAACAAGGTTCTTTACTTCGTTTTTGGAAAAAGAATGTCTCATTTAGGCCCAATTAATTATCGTAACGCCTGGCTTAAGCCCAACTGGGAACACGCTTCCAGTACCCTTGCATGTGTCGGCTTTGCCTAAGTTTGGGCACATATTAGCTTCTGCGAAGCATAACAATACAGTTTACTTCTCATCCTGAAAGAAACGAACATGCTCAACGGGTAGTAGGGGTTTCTTCACTGGAAAGGAAGTGGAAGACGAAGCTCACGTCCAAAGAGAATCTGAGAATTTGATTCAGCGGCTTTGATGACAGCCCTTAAGAAGCAGCGAATTGTAAAAAAACACAAACCATTTATTTACAACGAATTACTCAGTATCCACAAATCACTTAAATGTCAGCCCCTGCATTCCCGAAGCCTAGCGACGAATAGAAGCAACTGACTACTACCCACGATTTCGAGCGAAGCGAGCCCTGGGGGTCTGGGGGCGTGCCCCCAGAAAACTATACCTGGGTTAGGTTTGCTGGAGGCACGCTCCAGACCCCAGAACTCGCTTCACTCGAGCTTATGGGCCTATTAGTTGACGCCTCGCAGAGCCACGGGGGTGCAGAGGGCTGGCCCCCTACCATCCTAATCCAGAAACTTCAAAACGAGAGTTTTGACTCATGATTGAAAACACCCGTAATGATACTATCTCAGGAGTTTTCTCGAGAGACCAATTGGCCTCCTGTTTTGCCAACTCCCAGATTCCACCAACCCAGATCCAGTGAAGCCGAGTATGGGGCCTGGGCGCATACCCCAAGAATCAGAGTACGTTACAAAAGTGGTGAAAAATGCGGATCATGAGAGTCGAACCGTTGGGAGGTGTTTCAGCCGCATGCTTACGTGGTAGGGGGAAAAAACGCGTCATAGGCAAAGTTTAGTCGGGGGGTTTTTTGAGAAGGTAGAGTTGTAGATGTATAGAGGGCCGTAGGAGACGGAGACTCGCGGGATGTGGAAGGATAATGGTATTAGTATGGTCAGGATTGGCTTGTTTTCGTTCGTTTTACTAGTGGTTTCAATACTGGTGACCTTGAAGTTGAATAATGATACACTCCACGTCTTAATGGTCGACGCAGGGTCGACAGGGTCGCGGTTGCATGTGTTCAAGTTTGAGCATCAAGGTAGCGCATTCCCAGAGCTCAAGTCCGGGTCATTTTATCAGACAATTCCTGGTCTGTCCAGTTATGCCGATGATCCTGAGCTCGCGGCTGAGAGTCTGGACGATTTGTTTGATGCGGCGTTGAAGGAAATACCGAGGAGGTATCATTCTAGAACGCCTGTAGCTGTTAAGGCCACTGCTGGGCTTCGGTTACTGGGTGCGGACAGGAGCAATACCATTTTGAATGCCGTTCGAGAGCGAATTGGACGAAACTATCCCTTTTTCATGCAAGGAAACTCCTCCGTAGAAATTATGGACGGGAAGGATGAGGGAGTCTATGCATGGCTGACTGTCAACTACTTGTTGAATAGAATTGGTCATGGGGATCAGACGAAAACAGCAGCAGTTTTTGACCTGGGTGGGGCGTCGACGCAAATAGTCTTTGAGCCGGATTTCTCAGTCTATTCGGACGTTGAAGCAAAGAACCTTCTTCTCCATGGTGACCATCGATATGATTTCAAATTCGGTAACCACCACCACGTCCTCTATCAACATTCGTATCTCGGCTATGGGTTGATGGAGGCCAGAAAACACATACACAAGAAAATCTCAGAAATTAACTCAACAACAAACAACCCATGCATTTCCTCCGGAAGTAGAAAAACAGTAACGATTGGAAACCAACAATTCACCATGCTTGGCACTTCACCAACAGAGTCGCAAGCCGACAACTGCATTGAGGTCGCAAAATCAATCCTCAATCTTGACAAAGACTGCCCGCACGAACCCTGTGCATTCAACGGGGTCCATCAACCATCATTGACTGACACTTTTTCTAATGAAGACGTCTACATCGTATCCTACTTCTATGATAGAGTCTTCCAATTGGGCCTGAACGAGACTTTTCCCCTATCTGACCTCAAAAGACTCACCGAAACCGTCTGCATGGGAATGTCCACATGGCGCAACCACTTCGACCCAGAAGTAATAGAACAACTCTCCGATAGACCAGAATGGTGCCTCGACCTTTCATTCATGTTCACCATTCTCCACTATGGCTACGGTCTCCCCTTGCATAGAAAACTCATAGTCGCCAAACAAATCCACAACTATGAACTTTCCTGGGCCCTAGGCGCTTCCTTACAGATGTTGCGTCAACCAGCACAATTCCCTGAAATATACCCACAACCATAGCGGAAATAAATTCATAAAACTGGCCTTGCTAGGGCATGCCTCGCAGACTCTGGGTCAGCTTCGAAGAGTTTGGGTTTAACCCAGTACTCCAGAGAAACCCTCCTACTTATACTTTTGCCACCAAGCTCTAATTTCACAACCTCATATTCTTGGACAGGCCCCCAAAGCCCAAGCATGCTTGATCGAGCTTTCGGTGAAGATAGAAATCTTATGAAGGGAACTCTTCTATTTAGGCTTTTTTTCGGCATTGGCACTTAAGTCATCCAACTTATATCAGTTAGAATATATCAGGAGTCGTTTTTCTTACAGCACACCCAAGTCCCTAGGATCGGCTTCGTTGACGTCGAGAGAAAGATAAAGCTGGCTATGGTTTCTGGGGCCACGCCCCCAGACCCCCAGGGCTCGCTTCGCTCGTCTCTGGTTGAGGAGAAGCCCCTTATTCATCGGTTTCTCTTCACTGTCTCATTACGTAATCGACGTCACCAATAAATCAAAACGAGTAGTATTCCGCCAAACAAAGAAACACTTTTCTTTCTTTTTGACTTTAAAGACAAACCACCCTGGCTGACTACAACAAAATGTCCCTTTCCTTGGGGCAAAACCCCAACCCTATGAATCGGTTTCGCCGAATTATGGGCCAAGACTAAGATTTCTCTTCCGCGCTTTTTGCTTCTTTTCTGGAAAAAGAAGAAATTACCAACCATTCTGGACCTTCACCGACACCCGAGTAGAATTACATAACACAAAGGAACGAGCTCCAGACATTAAAACTTGATAGACAATAACTGAATCAACAGCTCTTTTTTTACAAAACATTGTTTCCCAGAAGTTCCTCTTCGGCAAAGCCAGTTCAAGTAGGGTGCGCCCCAGAAATCACGTGATTAAAATTAGAGCCTCATCTGACGACGCCTTCGCTTCCTGGAAGAGCATGGAAAGAACTGATAAGTTGAGAGATGTAATGGACCTTCCGCGAAGCGGAACAACGCTTTTTGCTTCTTTTTCTGGAAAAAGAAGAATATAACATGAGGAGCTAGATGAATCTATTTGTAAATTTTAACCTCTAATAGTAGAATCGAGGGGGATGGATTGATATTCATCGTAACCCATGGAGAGGTTAATGTTTTGGAGACATTGGGTAGCAGCGCCCTTCAGGAGGTTGTCGATGGTGGCGACGATGACGACTCTGTCTTGTCTAGAGCTGACGCCGAAGCCACCGATGACGACACCGTGTTTGCCGGAGGCATCCTTCACCAGTGGCGATTCACCGGTGACGGTGATGAGCTTTTCGCCGGCGTATCGGTCCTGGTACAGGTTGCGGATTTCACGAGAGGTCAGTTTCTCCTTGAGGGGGATGGAGATGGTGTGAGTGATACCCTGGAACCAGGCGGCGACGTGTGGGGTGAAGGCGACTTGGATACCCAGCTGGGATGAGATTTCACGCTCGTGAATGTGGTCTGTCAGGGAGTATGGGATGAGGTTATCCGTGAGGAGCTTGACATCGTTCTTGGGGGATGGCTTAGTACCAGCACCAGAGTAGCCAGAAACACCGAAAATAGTTGGGCTGACGCCCTCTGGAATCTTAGAAACGAGAGGTGCGATGGCGAGTTGGGCAGCAGTGGCGTAGCATCCTGGGTTGGAAATCTTTGTGGCTTGTTGAAGTTTAGTTCGTTCAACAAGTTCTGGAAGACCATAAATCCATTCACCGGTAGTGTCAAATCTGTAGTCGGCGGAAAGATCGACAATCACAGACTTCTTGTTCTTAGGTGACTCAGCGGTTTCAATGGCATCAACAAATGGCTTGCAGACACCGTTTGGTAGAGCCATGACCCAAACGTCGACAGATCCTTCTTCCTGCAAACGCTTAATGTCTTCTACCTGGAGGTTTTCGTAGGTAATGTTTGAACGAGTATATCCCTGGAGTCTTTGGCCCTCCAGTTCTCGAGAGGACACGTGAGCCAGCTCCAGATAGGGGTGGTTGTTGATGAGCTCAATGAGGGCTTGTCCAGTGTATCCACGAGCCCCAATAAGAGCAACCCGGGATGGCTTGGTGTTGGTCGCCTCCTTGAGAGGTGGGTTGGGGTTAGTAGAGTAGCTTCTAGTTCCACCGAGCTTGGCCACGCCAGAAACTGGTCTACGAAGGGTGGAGTATGGTCTTGCTTGTGCGGGGGTCTTCTTTGGTCCAGCGGTTGGTGGGAGAGCACTGACTTCTGCAGAGAAAGCGGCAATCAGGTTGGAAATGTCCTTGGTGTCCTTGATACCGTACCAGAAGAGAATTCGTCCATTCTTGACAAACGAGCCATCGGCTTTGGAGAAATGCCATGGAGCGTTTTCATCCTCCTCTCGCACAACCCATTGAAGCTTGGGGAAGTCCTTCTTGATGGCCACCCACACGTTATCGGTGACGTTGTTCAACCAGCCATTCTTACTGGCGAGGAACTTGTCTAGCACCGGGACAGGATCGGACTTGTTCTTGACAATCGCCAAAACGTCCAATGGCTCGTCGCCATAGGCTTGGAAGGAAGTGTTTTCGAGCTGCTTGAGATAAGAGGCAACCGAGATCTTGTTTTCTTGAACTTCTGGGTCTCGTTCAAGCGCATTTCGCAAGCCCTCCTTAGATGGGAACTGCTCAAGAGAGTCTCTAGAAAGAAGCTTGTAGCCCCGTCTAATCAAGGTGCCCGCACCAGAATCAGTGAACAACTCCTTTTGTAGGTCGTCGACAGAAATAATGGCAACAGACGAACTTCTAGGTAGATAAGTCAAGAGGTCCTTGATTTCCTTGATCTTGAGCTTGGTACCATACTTAACCCATGATTGTTGCATCAACCCTTCGTATTCCTCATCAAGGTTAATAACACTGATCTTTTCGCCAGTCTCACCATGCAAAAGACCGCCCTTTTCGTTCAAATAGACAATCTTCAATGGCTCGATAACTCTAGCAAGTTCACCAGCTGCCACATCGGCATTCACGTTCAGGATTTGTCCATCCGGAGTCTCTGCAAGCGAGGTCAGGATTGGAAGAGCGCCAGCCTGGATAGAGGCTTCAATTGGGTTCTTGTCCACAGTGGAGACCTTGCCAACCAGCTTGTACTTTTCCTTGTCAAGATAATCGGCAGTAAACACACCACCAGTGATAGGACGAGCACGAACACCGAGCTGCTCAAGAGCCTCAACCAGCTTCAAGTTCTGCTCCAAAAAGCATTTTCTAACCACACTCATGGTCTTGGAATCAGTGACTCGAATACCATCGTGATATTCAGCCTCAACCCCTTCTCTCTCCAAGATATCATTGATCTGCGGGCCAGTGCCGTGCAGAACAACAGGGTACAGACCAACATGGTACAAAAATGCCAGAGAGGAGGCCAATTCCTCCAATTGCTGGGTAATAATCGCACCGCCAACCTTGATCACGGCAAACTGCTGGCTGTTGACCGAGGTAAAGTATTTCAGATACTGCTCAACCTCCCTCTTAGAACCAATGTTATCCAGCAGCTGGATAACCGTCGATCGGGTAGAGTACAGCGCACGGGAGCTAGTCGCATTGTGTCGTCTGGGAATCGAGTTAATGCGGGTAAACGATGCCGCGGCTGGAGCACACGGGACATGCTTACACGCCCGTTGCGACTGGTTCAAAAGCTGCGTGCCAAGCGTCCTACTACTGGCGCGGGTTCCAACAATCCTAATCATCTCTCTCAACCGGGAATACTAAAACAACAAGAAGAAGAAAAGGAAAAATTATTGGGATGAATGAGTCTTTCCAATCCTCTAAAACCTCGAATCATGATTGGGAGTCACTGATATAGGGTTAGGTCTTCACATCACCAAAATTTATCGGAATTTCATCGGTACACCCCCTCTGACCCCCCATTTTCCTCATATGCATTACAATTCATAATCTGTAATTAGTCTCCGAGGGACCAGCCCCCCCTTGGTCACCTTCGCAAGGATCACTATTTCTGGGGGCACGCCCCCAGGTCCCCTGGGTCGGCTTCGCCGGGGTTTGGGTATAAACTGGTTCGGGGAATAAGTACAAGAATGGATAGACAATTGCCCTAGCTGGTCAGCTGATATGGGGTTTCTTCCTCATTGCCTAGAACGAAGCGAGCCCTGGGGTCTAGAGGCGTGCCCCAGAAACCATTCTTGGGTTAGGAGTTTGCAGGGGGGGCCAGCCCCCTGCACCCCCGTAGCTCCGCGAGGCTTCAACGAATAGAAAGTACGAACCACTACTCATTTCTTAAGCTCATAATTCCGCTAAGGCCCTTGAAAAGTGTTGTAGTCTTCTGCGAAGTAGACCAACTCTTTTTCCTTTTTTTTCTGGAAAAAGAAGAACATCACATGACCAGAAACTGTTTGAGAGTCATCAATGCCATTACTATTTACAGAATTATAGGCCGAATTTTTGTCTGAAGGAAGAAAAGAGGCCGACGGAGGATGCGACAGGTCTGGAGTCGGTAGAATACAGGCGTCTTTGCAATCTGTTGAGTTTCTTTGCCGTGGTAGCGTTAGTTCTAGTGCGTTGGCCTTTGACTGGAAGACCTTGAGCATGCCGTCTACCGGCATAGCTGCCGATCCGTCGCTTGAGGTCGATATCGGCCAAAATCTCATTCTTCTTATCCTTCTCAATCGTGTATTCAGACAGCTCCTTTGTGATAGCGAGGACCTGCTGCTCGTTCAGCTGATGCATGCGCATTTTAGGATATAGACCCAGCTTCGAACAGATCTTATCCGTGTTCTGTCGTCCAAGACCGAAAAATTTGCTGGCAAGCCCAACCTAAATCCTGGTTAGCCCAATAACCTCTTATGTCTTTCATCTGTACCCACCCTTATCAGAGTGTTCCCTCTGAAGGATTTGCCCATAATATTCTTAACCATCTTCTATATCCTCTCCGTCTTTGAAAAATTCCGTCCATCAAACCAAATTTCATTCCTCCCATTCGCGCGCATTGCGCGCAGATTTTTAAAACTACGTGCCGCTGGGTTCGAAGACCCCGAGGATGGTTTCTGGGGTACGCCTCACGCCTCACAGAGACTCCAGGGTCTACTTCGCCGACATTTCTGTTCTATGAAACGTATATGAAGCTGTTTGAGCAGTTATGCTAGCGATGTTTTACTTTCATGTCTCGTTGTGTGACGATCGAGCGCAGCAACCTATGTGGCTGTGTTTGTGGCTTAACATCAAACTGTTGAGAATATTCTATATCCAATCCCGATTTCCCCTTCACCGGTTTGGTTATTGGAAGTTTTTTAAGCCAGATGTTTGGTGTCGCTTTTATTAGAGTGCACTTGAAACAGCCAATCGTCTTTGCTAGCTCTCCAGAAAAAAAAGAAACAATAACTGTTCTGCTTCTTTTGGTTTCTAAAACCTTCAGCGGAGCAGATTCATAGTGAGTACTTTGCCTAGGGACGCAGCTGAGCTGTGTATGGCTATGATGTGGAAAGAAATTAGTGCAATAGTGGCAAGACATATAGTACAAAAGCATTTTCGAATTAGTTACGTGTGATAGTATATAGAAAGGTTAAAGCTTAAATTAAGGAAAAGAACAATATTTTCCCTGAAGCTCAGGGCTCAAGCGACTGAAGCGCTGCAAGTTCGTGATACTTTCCACGCTTTGCAAGTAACTGTTGATGAGTTCCGGTTTCGCAGATCTTGCCATCGTCAAACACGTATATGATATCGGCATTTTGAATCGAGGAAATTCTATGCGCAACAGCAACTGTAGTGCGGCCCTTGGCTGCTTGATCCAAAGCCTGTTGTACCACCTTCTCAGATTGACCATCCAAAGCTGAAGTTGCTTCATCCAACAAAAGCACTTTTGGATTTCGGATCAAGGCCCTTGCAATAGCGATACGCTGCTTTTGACCACCAGAAAGTAGAGTGCCCTTGGTACCACAGAGTGTGTCATAGCCTTCTGGTAGAGACATGACAAATTCATGAATATTGGCGTTTCTTGCAGCATCATGCATCACGTGGTCAGGAACATCATCCTCATTTGTGCCCAGAAGGATGTTCTCTCTAATGGTTCCAGAATACAATACAGGCTCCTGTGGTACGAAGCCTAATTGTTTGCGATAACTATTGATATTCAACTTGGAAATATCTTCGCCATCCAAAGTCACTTGACCGGAGAGTGTATCATAGAATCGTTCAATCAACTGAATTGTAGTGCTTTTACCGCAACCGGACGCACCAACCAATGCCACGTACTGTTCCCTTTTGACACTCAAATTTAATCCTTTCAATACTGGTACATTTGGACGGGTTGGATAGCTGAAGTGCACGTCTTTAAATTCGATATTACCTTGCACTGTATCATCTTCCAACATATTTCCGTCTTTGGACCACGTGTCAATCTTAGGATTAATTTCAATAACTTTAGAAATATTCTCTGCCGCCTTTTTAGCCTTACTCATGTTTGGAGCATACGAAAATACACTTCCAGCAGACTGGGCTCCAAACACGACACAGGTGAAGGAAGTAAAGAACTCAAAAACATCACACTTTCCGTCTTTCAAAAGTGTAGTACCATACCAAAAACCCAGTCCCATGATCCAGGGAGCAATTCCTTGTGATAGGGCATAAAATAAGGACGACCGCAATGTGGCCAGCCGGGAACCTTTCGCCTGACCCACGACCTGATCACAGTAAGATTTCCAAATACCATGCTCTCTGGTCAACGAAGCTACTGTTCGGATCGCTGAAATTCCCTCACAGGCGTATGAACCAGAATCTTCATAAACCACTTTTGCATGCTCCTCGAGTTTCATTAGCACAAACACCTGTGCAAACCCGCAAAGTACCAAAACGGGGATAGTTGATATACAAACCAGTGCCACTCTCCAATTGAAACACAATGCCACAATCATACCAGAGAAAAGTACCGCTAGCGATTGAAATATTTGACCCAAGGTAGAACCGCCAAGACCTTCGATTGACTGGGCATCTTTGGCTAGAGTGGAAGCCAATGAACCAGAAGTGTTTTCATCACGGTCATGGAACTCGATATCCATTCTCAAAAACTGCTTAAAAACATAGTACCTAATATGCCGAACCAGTTTCTCTGATGCCGCTGATAACGCTCCCAGTCCAAGTGAAAATACAACGAGCAATATGACTCCAACCATGAACAAGTAGCCAGTATAAACGTTGACGTGATGTCTCATTTCTCCATATTCGTTTGGTGGTACCATGAAGCTGGAAACAATCTTTGAAAACAAAACGTTCAACGCAGTATACCCGAGTCCACCGAATACAGAGCCAATTGTCCCGATAATGATATGCCATTTTTCCTTCTTGTTGAATTGGTAGACCTAGAAACAGAAGGGTGAGTAAACTTAGAACTATGAGAGAAGCGCTAGCACTTACCATTTTTATTAGTTCAAAAACCGACCGTTTTGCACCTTCTGGCTCCAGGTGTTGTCCCTCAAGTTGCACGGGAGAAATTGATTGTTGAGTTGACGCTGTTTTGCCTAATGGAATATCCTCGCCTTCGATCACCAATTTCTGAGGCCTAACAGACCCAATATTGTCAGCTGGTTCTTCCGGGCTATTAGAAGAACTGATTCGTTGGGCCTCGACAAGTTTTGCATACGCGCCGTTTGAACAAAGAAGCTGGGTATGCGTCCCACTTTCAACAATTCTACCGCCTGCCATGACAACAATTTTATCAGCATGCTTGATAGTTGAGAGTCGATGAGCAATAACAATCGTTGTTCGATCTTTGGACGCCTTATCAAGGGCATCTTGGACAATACCCTCAGACTTTGTGTCCAAAGCAGAAGTGGCTTCATCAAGCAACAGGATTTTGGGTTTGGCAATTATAGCTCGCGCGATCGCAATACGCTGCTTTTGTCCTCCAGACATTAGAAACCCTCTTTCGCCAACTTTAGTATCCAAACCTTCTGTTAGATTTTGAATGAAGTCCCAGGCGTTGGCCAACTTGCATGCCTCAATCACCAACTCCAGCTTTTTTTCCTCATCAACGTTTTCGTATCGAGTTCCAATAAGACCAAACGTGATGTTTTCGTAGACTGAAACATTGAACAAGATGGGTTCCTGAGAAACCAAAGCAATCTGTTGCCGAAGCCACCTCACATTCAGTTCACTGACGTCAGTTCCATCGAGTGTCACACACCCCCTAATGGGGTCATAAAATCGTTCAATTAATCCAATAATTGAAGATTTGCCCGATCCTGACATGCCAACCAAAGCTACCGTCTGTCCTGACTTGACTTCCAAGTCTATGTCTTCCAAAACTGCCACATCTGGGCGAGATGGGTAAACAAGCTTGATATTCTTGAGCTCAATTTCGCCCTTAACGTCCTCCAACTTAATTCCTTCGTCAGAAGTTGGATCAACAGTTGAAGGACGGTCGATAGCTTCAAAAATCTTAGATGCAGAGGCCACTGCCTTGCCAATAGTTTCAAAGCACGGCGCCACACTGGCCAGTAGAAACGCACCAATGACCATTGCAATCACGACAGTGACAACATTACCAACTTCGGAGTCTCCAGAAGCAATAAACCGCGATCCTTGCCACAATGCTAAAGCGTATGCAAAAAATACTACCGAGAAAAACGACGCAACCAAAAGAGAACTTGAGATCCCCTTATTGATACCTTGACGAAGCGCTTTCTGCAAATGACCGTCAAATTTTTCTGCGAGTTGATCTTGAGAATCGAATGCCACAGCAGTGCGAATCGCAGAAAACGCCTCTTCAGCTATAGATGAACCCTGTCCATAGGCTTCAGTGTTTTTGTTGGTATACTTGATAATGAAAATAGTGCCAACAGCCGTAACCAGTATAATGGCCGCAACCACTGAAATAAGTACAAAGGTCAACTTCCAATCTTTGATAAACCCAATCACAAACGCGCAACCGAAGGTCGAAAACCCCCCGACCACGATCCCTGCCTTGGAAGAAATACCATCCTGGATTGCATTCGTGTCGCTAGTAATACGCGTTGTCACTTCTCCAGCCCCCAGCCTGTCAAAGTAAGCAATATTTTGCCGCAAAATAGCTGCTAGGTAGTGTGAGCGAATTCGGGCAGCCAAAACTTCTCCACGATCTGTAAGGATGTAGGTATACAAAAAGGTGAACACGATGATCCCCAATCCCAAGTAGAGAAAGTAAAGGGCATTGTGGTTGACCGACTTCTGGAACTGATCCGAGTTGGCAGACGGTGATGTGAAAAAGTTGGTGAAATCTTGTGTCAGATTGCCGATAACAACAGTAAACAATGGTACAGCCGCACCCGCTATAACAGAGCATAGATAGCCGAAGGACACAACCGCCAAATCTGTTTTCGTAGCGTAGCGAAATAGTGTAAAGTATGAAACTTTAACTTTTGGCATATCAATCTGTTTTTTCAGGAGGGTCGCCTCCTCTGGAGGCAAATGCTCAAAAGGGTCAGGAAGTTCACCATTTCCAGATGACTTGTCACTATCCGCTGGCATCCTCGTGTCGGCTGGCATTATATCTACTCCCGTCGAAAATTCCTTACACAAGTTTCTGTACTGTAGTGAACGGATGGCGAAACGCTATGGCCACAAGTGCCGTTGATATTCTCCTGATACATGCAGATCGAAAACCTTGCATCTGCAAAGCGACTAAAGGTGCATGCATCGGCAAATGCTCCAAGTTGATACACCGTTCGACCCACATATTCGGAGTCGACCCACAATTTGACTCAGCTTGATTAATAAGACGTTATGTACGTCGGGATTCCGAAATTTAACGGTAACACCTGTCGCGACCAAATACCGAATAACCGCAGATTCAAATTGTTCTCACTTCCTTTGGGGAAATTAGGGTATCAGAAAACAAGTAATAGTAACCTCTAGCTGTTCGACAGACAATTTTCTTGGGGGTACGCCCCCAAGCCCCCGTGGTTCCGCTTCGCGGAAGGTTTGAGATCATAAGCCATTCTGTGAAGCAGGTATTTTTCCTTCCTGGTTTGAAGGGTTCAAATAGCATTGGGTTGTACCGCTTCCACTGCGGGGAGATGTTAAGAACATGGTTTTTTGCGAAATTGATCATATGATGGATGCGCCACTTCTATCATTTTGAACAAGACGCATACCAAACAACCAACTACTATAGGTTAAGAAGAAGAAAAACAGCTAATACATGTCCTACTTCTTAAGAAGTTCCTTGAAACAGTGTTCGGCGTAAGGAAGTGAAAATCCTTGATAATGATACCTCTTTCAATGCACGAGCCATCAAGCCTCCTCGAAGTAACCATAAACAATGGTATTAATTGTTGTTGAAGGTTTTACCCAGGACACATCCACACTTCATTATATCGTGCTTTATTCCCGACAAAGGAAGGTGCAGTAGAGTCAGAACAGAGTGTTCCAGAAAGACAAGTTACACATCGTAGACCACTAGGCCTCAATCTCGGCGAAGCGGACGCAAAGGGGCTGATCCCAGGATAAGACAACTCAGCCCTATACGCCAACGGCTTAGTTAGCCCTTTATTGTCTCAGATTTTTACTCGTTGGCTGGCGTGTTCAGCCGCGCGCGCATACGCGAGAGATATGTCAGCCGCATGGCTATGATGATACGGCTCAGATATAAAAGGTCCGGCGATCCGATAACTATAATTTCAATGCAAGATAACATGAGATCTGATAACTCTGATATATCGTCGACCGAAGACAATGACGAGAGGCTAGAAGATGCTGAGCCTCAATGTGTGCCAGAGTACAATGAGAGCGACCTAGTTGTAGTCTTTGCAACTGGCGAGTCGGTTGTGCCAATAAAGTTGGAGAAGATAGAGGGCGGTGAAAGAAAAAAGAATCCATTGAACCCAGCCCCACCACAATTTTGTCGTGAGGCGAAGGATTTGGATCTCAACACTCAATTCAACGCAATGGTCCTCTATGCCCTACATGAACAGCTTCGCAACGGACTACCACCGTGTTTTCCAAAAGTGCTGTCAGCTCGTGATATAACTTCCATGGACTGGAAGAGATTTGTGGAGGACATATGCCACATCCAATCAAAGTTCAGCAAAGGCAACAACACGTTGATCTGGCTATCCCTGCTGGCTGCACCCCGAGATTTAGGAGCCATGTGGCGATATTCCCGTAGAATGGCAGGTAAAACGGCTGTTAGGAGCTCTCAACAAGCAGTCCAAGCCTGGAATGATCAATTCTTCAACCCGCGAAAGGTCCACGTGGTGTTGCAAACACCCGAAGACCTACGAGAACTAGACCATGCAAGCCGTCCCGGAAATATCAAAGATAAACCCCCAAGCTTTTTCTCCAAAGTCAAATTCGGCGAAAACAAAGATGAACGCTGCAGGTTACTCATATTTGACCTAACTAGGATTCCTAACTTTAATTAACCTTCTTCATGTCTAGAATACTTATAACTACGTGGATTTTGGGGGCACGCCCCCAAACCCCAGGGTCGGTTTCGCCGAGTTTTGAGGTCAAACCATCAACCTACTCGCTATGTTAAGCCAGCACCATATATATTGGAGGCAAAATTTAAGCCCCCAGGTCCACTTCGCCCAGATCTTAGCAAGAACTCCTCTCCTACGAATTAGAGCTACGTTTTATAATGAACTCTCTAAACATTTAACAACCTTTAAACAACAACCGATTCAACGCTTGTCGCCTTCGAAAACAAAGCGCTGCGCTGCATGCTTCTCAGAAGTTCCTTTCCTCCCCCAATCTCGGCGAAGCCGAACTTGGGAACCTGGAGCGTGCCACCTGGAATAACCTACATTAGTAGAATATTCTTCTTTTTCCAGAAAAAGAAGCAAAAAGCATTAATTGGCTTGCTTTGCAGAAGGTTGATTTTTGGCCCCAACCCTCGGCGAAGCCGACCACGGGGGTCTGGGGGCGTGCCCCCAGGAATCACGTGACGAAGTAGAGCTCGAATATATCACGTTAATATATATACATTTTTCGGTAGGTTACTAACTTTTTTCGCCAAGGGTAGTTTGACCCTTTTCTCTGTATGTGCTTACGGCGGGGATGTTTGCGGGCACACGGGTTTCGAATGTTTGGTAGGCCCTGGGCTCCAGTTTAATGAGGGTGTGCAGGGGCACCTCCATCCATGGGGACCGGTCTTGGGGCACGTTCATGAAGTAAGCATAGATGCAGCGTAGCACAGCCTGATGCGTCACGATCAGAATGTTATCCTGTCGCTCCAGCTCCATGATGATAGGCTCCAGACGGGCAACTACGTCCTGGTACGACTCCCCGCCTCGGTAGCGGTATTGGAACTTGTTCTCGTCCCGGGCCCGGAAGTCCTCTGGATACGTCTGCTCGATCTCCTTGTACGTCATTCCGTCGCACACGCCCGCATCGAGCTCATCCAACGCCTTCCACTGCATCTGGCGATACGGCAGGAACCGGGCAGTTTGCTGTGTACGTCGCAGGGTGGAGGTCCAGACAGTGAGGGGCCGGTCATCACCCAGAGCGTCCTTCACGAGCTTGGGGAGTTTGTGTGCATACAGATTCCCTCTCTCAGAGAGATTCGAGTCACCACCAAGCTGGCCAGTGAGATTGTATTCCGATTCGCCGTGACGGGACAACCAAATGCACCCACGCTTGATGTGCAGGTTCATGAGATAGTAGATGATGCGCGATTCGAGATAACATTGGATGCGGTTGATGATCACCTGCGCATTCACGTTCACCACCTTCACATACGTCAGATCCGAGTCGTGCTCGTCCAGTGTCTCGTATACCTGCTCGTACTTCTTGATGCGCTCCATAAAGTCCTTGGTGGCCTTCTCCGGGTCCATGCCCTCATAGTCCGGTGACCCGGTTTTCACGTCCAAAATGTTGTGCATGATGAGCTCCTGGTCGTCGCTCCATGACTCTACAAAAAGAGGGTCCACGTTGTGCTCCTCCATGAGCTCCTTTATCCATCTCCGCCTAGCGCGCGTCGAATTCGTGGCATCAAAGATGCCCACGGCTCCGTTCTCCCGGTCAAACCACTGCAGCATGTCCTTGATCGCCTTCAACGCCGCCTCGTTGCGCAATCGCTCGCCCTCCTTGTTCTCCGCATCAAAGAAGTCGGCCGTTGGCTGAGCCGCACACTCCCGTCGATAAGATCCAACGTTGAAACACTTGGCATTGATCGACAACCAAGACAGATATCGAACAATCTTCTGAGCGATCAACGACTTCCCCCGCGCGGGCAACCCAACCCTATCCCAGTTAGCACTCTATCCTCTATATACATCTCATAAACAACAACTACGCCCCTGCGTCGGCTTCATCAAAGGTTTTCTGGGGCCAGCCCCAGACCCCGTGGCTCCGCTTCGCAAAGGTTGCGTGAACAACACCAATCCTTATCATTTAAGCCTCGCAGAGCTATTTTGGCTCGTGTCTTTTTGCAGAACAGGATACATCCCACAATTTGTTCAGAGATTGAGCAATTACCGATGAACAATCTGTTCAGACACTGGAGACCACTGATCTTTATATCCTGAAGACTTATAGCTGATGTCTGCTTAGCCGAAGGTTTTCTGGGGCCAGCCCCAGACCCCGTTGCTCCGCTTCGCGGAGGTTGCGCGAACAAAACCGTTCCCCATCACTAAAGCTTCGCAGAGCTATTTTGGCTCGTGTCTTTTTACAAAACAGGATACATCCCACAATTTGTTCAGAGATTCGATATGTTGGTTCCGCAGACTTCGTGGTTCCGCTTCGACGAGATGAGGGTGTTTAGTGACAATGGCCGAAATCGCAGGTTTTGACGAATAGTATACCTGAGTATCTTTTAGTGTCCTGAGATTAAGGAATCCAATTGCTTATCTCTTTGATTCAGAAGACTGAATTGGTTATCTGAAGTATAGAAGAAATCCAATGCTTCCTGGCCATAACCTTATCTCATTAAAAATAAACAGGTTAATTCTCAAGGAGTTTACTTGGTCAGATTTAGAGTACGAACTCTTATCCTTAGCACTCCCAAACTCTTGAATTGATTAGAGCTAGTGCTAGTCAAGACCAGTCCATAACTTGTCGAAAATTCCCTCGAATTCACGCAGGCAATGCTTTCGAACTCCTTTTTCAAACAATACTGACTTCAGCAATAAATCCTCTTCTGAAAAGAACATCGATCCTTGTAATGAAGCCTCGCAGAGCTAATGTTTTTGGTTCTTTTTTAAAAAAAAGAACAGCACAGATCTCAGAGTTAAAGCCTCGCAGAGCTAATGTTTTTTGGTTCTTTTTTAAACAAGAACGGCACAGATCCCAGAGTTAAAGCCTCGCCGAGCTAATGTTTTGGTTCTTTTAAAAAAGAACAGCACCGATCCCAGAGTTAAAGCCTCGCAGAGCTAATGTTTTTGGTTCTTTTTTAAAAAAGAACAAACACTGACTCTACAAGGTCCCACAGAGATAACGTCCCTAGGTCTTTAAAAAAGAGCAACTCGGCACAATGTAGTGAATGTGTATAACCGAGGTTGGGAGCAAGCAAGCAAGATCGATATTGGTAGAGGTGTCGCAGGGGCTCGAAATTTTGATCTGAGGATGGGCCTGGATGGTACACTGTGACTGTTCGATTTCGTTTTAACTCGTGATCAGATTGGTTGGGTGGCGTTGTTGTAGTTTGGAATGAGATTGTGTACAGGGGGGCTATACTTACATCACCACGCAAATGCGCGTGTCATTTGTCTAGAGACGGTGTTAGTCAGTCCAAATGGGGCTTGTCCGGCAGTGTGCGTTGCTTACATCAGTTATTGTGAATCCGGCCATGTCGTGTTCGCATACCCGTGATGGAGTGTGGTGGTGGTTGTGGTGGTCGTGTGAAGAAGGTATGTAGTTCCAGGGTCATCGTCGGTCCCCCACCCCACGTCGGTCGGAACACCTCGGCGGACCAACGGAGAACGATCCCGATTCTCCCCGGCAAGGATATCATCGGCAAGCACGTCACATCACAGCATATCACCGAGTTCAACACGGGGTTCTCCAATCTGTTCTATTTTAAAAAAATAACCAAAAACAGTAGATCCGCGAGGCCTCAACTCGGGGTCTCGGTCTGTTCTTTTAAAAAAGAACCAAAACATTAGCTCTGCGAGGCTTTAATTCGAGGGCGCCACACTGCTCCTTTTTAAAAAGAGCTAAACAAACTGGCTCTGCGAGACATAGTTTAGTAGCCTGTTTGCTATTTTCCCCGAAAATAATTGAAAACTGAGCACATTGAGGCACTGTGAAAGCTGTGAACAGTAATCGAACCTCGGCAAAGCCGACCCTGGGGGTTTGGGGGCGTGCCCCCCAAAAAAACGACATCTGTGATACGTCTGTACTCCATTGTTCTGTTCTTAAACAAACCAAATCAACTCTGGGAGTGGCATGAACTCACACAGGCCTGTACAAGCTGATAATCGAAGCCGACGGTGGGGGGTTGGGGGCGTGACCCAAGAAAGTTATGGGTAATGGTTCTACTGTTCCGTTCGTTGAACCCTCGCAGAGCCACGGGAGTGCAGGGGCTGGACCCTTGCAAACCTAACCCAATAGTAGTGTTTTCTGATAACCGAAGCCGACCATGGGGTTTGGGGGCGTGACCCCAAGAAAGACACTCCTGTAGTGAGTAAACACATAATGAAGCTGAAGCGATCATAGTTATTCGGTGACGAGTTTGAGCAGAGGATCTGATCTGAAGTGGGCTTTCGGAGTCTCCGAGAATGGCCGTTCAACGGTCTAGGAGAGGAGTTATGAGTTCTGATGTACCACAAAACAAAGGGCCATTGCAACAACCGGTCTACAGTTCAGAGAGTGTGAGTGTGCGATTATGGCTTAAGCAAGAGTTTGTTGTCGTGTATAGGCATTCTCAAGACGAAAAAGAAAAGGAAGGCAGAGATCCGGCATGCACGTTCCTAAACTTCCCGACAGTACAAATTAATGAATGTAATCCTTCACCATGCCAATATTAGCTTTAACAAAGACCCATACTGAGTGAAGTCATACCGTTTGTCTATATAATGCAAATTAATACGCAATGTCAGTGCTCTTATATATAATGCCACGCCGTGTGCGGCGCGATAACGGCAGGGATCGGCCCGGAGTAGTATCAGACCCCACAAACTAGCTAACTACAGGGGAATTTCTTCTTTTCCAGAAAAGAAGCAAAAGCGTTAGTTTCGCTTCACGAAGGGGCGAACAGTGTGTAGATGGCTGATAAAGGTGAGATAGATGCAGCTCTTGGGTGAGTTTTATTCTTCTTTTACAGAAAAGAAGCAAAAACGTTAGTTTCGCCTCACAAAGGGATGAACAGTGTTTAGGTGGCTGATAAAGCTGTGAGAGATTCAGCTCTTGAGTGGGTTTCATTCTTCTTTTCCATAAAAGAAGCAAAAGCATTGGTTTCACCTGTAAACCCCATCCCAGCTGCATGCAGGAGCCGTTCTCCGGGGGCTTGCCCCAAGAAATCTGGTTCTGGTTTAGGTTTGCAGGGGGCCAGCCCCCTGCACCCCCGTGGCTCTGCGAGGCTTCAACGAATAGAACAACAGACCATTACCCAAAACCTCGAGCGAAGCGATCCCAGGGGGTCCGGGGGCCTGCCTCCAGAAAACGACTCCTGCATGCAGCTGGGCTATAATTAGGTTTTCCAGGTAGCACTTCATTAATATTTAATTTGAGCATGTGTAGATGATACCATGGACGTACGTTGATCATATACATGTATGCATGAGTTATATATAGCTGTGAAAGGCCGGTGCGAATATTGTATAGATTCCCTTTTAATTTCTAGCTATAGCTAGAAAGAACCAATGGCATGTCAAAGGAAGAACCAAATTTCTTATGTTATCTTATATACAGTATCCTTTTTTTAATTCAGAAAATTCGATTTTCATTAACCAGTTAACAGCGTCAGTAGTATTCGCGGCGCCCTCACAAAATAATATCTCTTTGTTGGAAAAGAACAGCACAACAGTCAGTCAGCTCGTTCAACCTGTCAACCTATTCTGTTTCAAAACTAGCTGGAACCACGCAGGTTTCCCATCATTCTTTTTTATCCACACACACACCAATTGTTCTTCCTCGTCAAAAGAAGTAACGTAAGCCAACACCATACTCTTTATAACATTACTTAACCCCAAACTCCGCGAAGCGGACCCCGGGGGTCTGGGGGCGTGCCCCCAGAAAACATGCTTCGAGGTTAGCCTTGCAGGGGCCTCGTGGCAACGAAAAATTATCACCGCTAGTATCGAGCGAAGCGAGCCCTGGGGGCTTGGGGGCGTGCCCCCCAGAAAACTGCGCCTCTTGTTTGGATCGACACTATATTTCATGAGCCGCACCGGGGTGTGTCGGAGAGCTGCGTGCTTACGTCATACATATAGGTGATATGTTAGCGAGAGCGCCGTATCAATAGAACTTCACGACACCACCACCATGTTGCACAAGCTGCCTCCTGAGCTGGTTGTGGCGTGCACCGAGTACCTGGACATCCGAGACGCGTTCCGACTGGGGCAGACCAGTCGTGTGCTCTACGACGTTCTGTCCACGCATCTATGGACGCATCTTCGGATACACGTTTCGACCTATGGGTCGACTCCCTGTCAGAGGGATCCGGACACGGGCAACTGCCTGGCGCACAAGAAGTCTGTGAGGTTCGAGCCGCCGGACGAGGCGCGGGACGATCGTAGTCCGGACCCCCCGACGGGGTACATGGTCTGCGAGGCCCGACACCCCTCCTACACAGTGTGTCCTGGTGTGTTCGTAGGAAAGGACACAGACCCGGAGGACATTGGCCGTGTTCAGCGCGAGACGCTTAGCAAGGTCCAGCAACTGACGATAAAGATCGACAACTCGTTCGATCCGCAGCAGATCGAGCAGATTGCCGCGTTGTTCGTCAACTCCCGCATCATGCATCTCCGCTTTGAGGCCAAGTCCGCTCATGCTCTCTCCGCCCTCTTTGGTCTGTGTGCCCACATCCCCGTACTCACCATTGGAATCGCCGTCGAGGTGCCGCTCACCACGCTGCAACATCTCAACACGGCCCTGGCCGAGTCTGAGTCGTACGAGCGACTGACCTATCTGGAGCTGCAGAACCTGCGGTTTGTCAAGCCCGACGAGATCAGCCAGTTCAGCACGCTCATGTCCCGCGCCCGCTCGCTCCACAGCCTCTTCATCAAGGGCCTGCTCTCGCTCGACAGGGCGAACAACGATCTCCTACCTCCCGTGCTAACGTCCGGCCAACGGAACCTGAATGCCCTGGAAATGTACGTTAGCCCCGATAGCGCAGATGCCGTGTGTGCCCTATTGCAGGAAAAAGGATTCGAGTCGCTAACGTACCTCCAGGTGGATGATACTGTGTTCAACTCGGTGCTGTGGCTGATGGAGAACAACAAAATCGAGATGCCGCTGCTCAGAAAGCTCAACGTGTTCGGATACACCACATACCAGCTCGTCAAGCAGGATGCCGAGAAACGGGAACATTGCATGAACCTCCTCGAAGAGAAATGCCCACACTTGGACCATGTCTATGTCAAGTTCAGCAGTTTCCCGCCTCTCCTCGTACCCGTCTCCAGTGGTGGCCCTGCAGGCGACTCCAGAACCCCAATCTCCCACTCAGGCTACACTCAGTTTTCAAACCTCATATACTCCGTCTCCCCTCAAACTGGTCTCCTCATAAGCTAACAATATTTATAATATACTCTCTCAAGTCAATAGTTTTCTGGGGGCACGCCCCCAGACCCCCTGGGTCGGCTTCGCCGAGGGTCGGATATGGAACGGTCTTTTGTGATGCTGAATCCAAAACCTTTTGCTTCTTTTTCTGCTAAAGGAAGAAGCGACTTAGACCAATAACAGAATTCCACACCTCCAAACCTTCTGAAGCCGTAGGTTGGGCAGTGGAAAGTCTCTTCTGCGAAGTAGAACTAACGCTTTTGCTTCTTTTCTGGAAAAGAAGAAGCTTAAGCCACTAGTAGTTCTAAAGCTCTAGACCAGGAGTTTTGGGGAGAGGCACCAAACCCCCAGGGTCGGCTTCCAGATATCAGCTCCTGCATAGCAAAACTAATGCTTTTTCTCCTTTTCTCTAAAGAAGAAGCTTAAGCCATTAGTAGTTCCCCTCGGTACAAGGTATAAGAAATGTGATGATAGACTGGTCACAATAGTCTCAAGAATCCGATATCATACAGCGTACGTACATTTGGCCCTGGTGTCCGCAGACGATGGGGTGTGAGTGTGGGTGTGAGTGTACCAGATAACGGCTGTTGGTACTACTGATACCAAATCCCCATATATCTGTGAATGAGAGCAAGAGGGAAAAAGAAAGAGTGTGGCTGCTGAGCTGTAGAAAGTGGAGGTTGCTTCAAGTGATATCCGTAATTATTACAATACAACATACGCTTGGACGGGTGTACGAAGACAGAGGCTAAGGAGTGTGTATAACAATAAGTAGTTTTAGATATCGGTCACCGAGAAGGAAACAACTTTCCCTGCTCAATGAGAAAAACTTCTCTCTGTTGAGCCATCCCTATTTATACTCATTTTTGCCCCACCTGCATATCACCCCCTTCAGCCTCACCCCTTCCACTTGCTTTTTGCTCTCTTCCATTAATTGTTACCCTTCTAACGACCACATAAAAATACTGATATATATTGACTATGTTCTTTGGGGTGTGCCCCAGATCACCCGACTCGACTTCGCGAGGCAGCAATGAACATCTTCTGCTACGCTTTTTGTATCCTTCATCTGAAAGCTAAGAATCTAACAGACGAAAGTTTTCTTAGGAGTCCACCCCCAAAAACCCTCAGAATCGGCTGCCTTGTGGTTTAGACCTCCGACAAATACATCCCAAAGCAAGGCTTCAAATATCATCCCTGTTTTAAAGAGCCAGAAGGGAAAACTACCCTGCGTGGATTCAATTGGGCACTCAACCCTTCCGCGAAGCGGAACCACGGGGGTTTGGGGGCTTGCCCCCAAGAAGAAAATTGATAGCTCCTGATTGTGGTTTTTACGCTGAATCCGCGAAACGGATTCAAGGAGTTTGGAGGCGAGCCACCAAGAACTGGTTTAGTCTTGTTCGCGGGCAGGTTAGATTATGATGCTGGTTATTTACAATTAGTGGAGTTCAAGGACACATTGAGAGACGATTTGGCGTTGATGTGCGGCCTCTTTGTATAGTTTGGAGAAGTACTTAAAGCCTTCATCAGCTTCTTTTGCGCGTTTGGAAAAGTCTTCTTTTTGGCGCGCTTGGTGTTCAATGTCGGTTTGGAAGCCGGAGCGGACATCTTGTGCAGGGTATCGGAGGACCTTTCGGCATTCTTTGGAGATTCGGTCGGCGTTTGAATGGACGTAGCCCATGGCATGGACTTCACGGTTTATCTTTTTGGTGAGGTTCTTGGGCACTGCGTTTGGTATTTCGGAGATGATGTATGCGACGCCACAAGCGGATGCCACAATGATGACTGGGACAACGAGCTTTTTGACCATGCTGTAGTTGACAAAGCCAATGGCCCGGAATCCATGTTTGATCCATTCTGTGTGACGGATCAATTGGCCACCTCCGACCACTGACGCCAGCGTGAGCGCGTTGTTCACTGTGGACAAGGTTGCGACTTCCATCTTTTCTTCTGGATACAGAGATTGTGGAATTAGCTGTGGAATGAATTGCTGTGGAAGGGAGAGGTCGACAAAATCCATGAAAGTTAGTTCACAAACAATTGATCGTGCCAAATCATCCCGACGCTTGGAGAACATGGCCTCTTCTTTGAAAACTTTGTGGAAAACCGGCTTGTCTCCAACATGCATGATGCCTAGATTTTTGATGGCATCAATGGACTTGACAGTTTCCTTTCTGGCGTGATGTTCACATTCATGGACTGCCTCCTGGATTTTGTTGATGATCTTCTGGCGAGTCTCCACAGCGAAATTATACGAGTCTAGCACATTGCTGTAAGCCAACGCGGTGTCGGGCTCTTCTGAAAGCCTGTTGTTGAGATAGGTAACTGTATGATTGTAAATCCTGTCCGAGACGTTTTCAATGTCCTGATCAATCTTTTCACTGATCTTGACGCTCGTGTTAACAGCCTTTTCAAACTTTGGCGTCAATGAATTTAGCTCGTCCAACAACCTATCTCGTTCTTGTCCGCTCATCTTTTGATTCACGTCCGCCAAAACCTCGAGGTCGTGCAAAATGTTGTCCAAGTACGTCTTGGCTGGCTTGAGCTTGGAAATGGCCCGTTTTTCCAACACAAAATGACGCAAGGAGGCTTCCAATTGGTCAAAATCAGGATTATCTCCTTCAGGATCAGGTGGTGGATCATCGTCATCACCTGGACCATCATCTCCTCCATTTCCATCGTCGTCATCCGGTAGGCCGTCGACCACATTACCAGAGCTTACAAAGTGGACAAAGTCGCGGGCATCCTTGTGTGTTTCCGGCGAAAGGTCGGCCACTTGGTCTAAAATGCGTCGCATGCATCTAGACTTGTCTTTAATATGGTCAAATCTGTTGACAACAATAAACACGAGTGATTTCTCATGCGCTGCATTGGAAATAAATTCCTTTGCGGAAAGTGTAAAATGGTTCTCTGCGCTGACCACAAACACGACCAAATCAATCTCTTCCTGTCTAGAAAAGACCTGTGTGGTTTGATATGAATCCTTGTTAAGACCCGGGGCATCAATGAGCGATATGTCAACAACGCCATTTCTCAACAAACTATGTTCAATGTTTCGTTTGTCTTCAACAAACACCTTCAGGATGGAATACTTTTCCACCTCGTACACCAAATCCTCCAATTCCTTCAATTGGTGAATCTCATATGTATTCTGGTCTGTGCGTTCATATCGCTTTCCCAACTTTACGGCGTGCACTTCCTCCACGCCTTCGTTTTCACGGGAATCACGAATCTCGCAAAACACATTTGTACAGGGCTGCTGGTCTGTAGGAAGCAACCGTCTACGGAGCAATGCGTTGCAAAAAGTAGACTTGCCCGAATTCAAATCACCCGTGATCAAAACCTTCGACGCGGTGTCGTCAATTCGTTCACGGAGAGAGTTCAAATGCTTGATAGCCCGCAAAATCTTTTCCTCAATCAACGACGCAACAGACGACTTTTCCAGCGAATGAACCAATGCATCCGAGCTCAACGACCCAAGCTTCAAATCTAGCTTGAAAATGTTGAAATCTTTGCTAATTTCGGGGGAAACTAAGCGTGGTGAGTGAGGAACGTTATTCTCTTCTTCATCCACCTGTTCCTCCCCATCCAGCTCTCTCTCTAATGCATCCAAATCACCATCACCTTCATCCTCCTTCACATTATTTTCACTAGTCCCCGGAGTTGTGGGGTAGTATATAGGCCATTGCTTATTAGTAACCTGCAACTCCTTCAAAATCTTCAACACAGCAGCAATGGATCTTCCCAATGCCAGCCTATTGTCGTTGTACTGCAGCTGACTGATCTGTGATACAGCCTGCTGTTGTGACGCAAACGACGGGGATCGTCTATGGCCATTTCCAGCCTCGAGTAGATGCCCGTCATGCGCTACAGCATCGGCTTCCAAGTCACTCATTTTTACCGACCCGCCATACCCCGAATCAACCTCTTCCCCTTGCTTCGCATGACTAGCAGACGTCCCAGGCTGTTCATCCGGGCCTTCGTACTTCGAATACCCGTTTGTTGACATCTCTCGCCACGAAATTTGATTCCTAAGGGGTCATGCATCCCAACCAAAATAAAAATGTGGTCCCATGCGGCGACAGCCCGACTTTACCCGACATAGAAATAGATGCCGACCCTGGGGGTCTGGGGGTGCTACACCGGATACCACTATCCAACTGGTATCCTTCTTTTCCAGGAAAGAAGCAAAAGCGTTTGTTCTGCTTCGCAGAAAGCCGTGGGATAAGCAAGTCTCGGCAAAGCCCACCCTGTAATACTACTACTAAAAAACGTGAAACGAATGCCCTCTGAGGAACTCCCAGGCACTCTGGGCGGGTTCACCGGGGTTGGGATGTGAACCCTGTTGTAGAGCGTAATAAACCTGCAAGAATATAAAGCAATTAAGTTGTTAGAGGTACACCCCTAAAAAAACGTGATTCCACTTCACGGAAGATATTGGGGGAAATCTCTGCTACTCTGCGTTACAGACCCGAATGAAGTGCAATTGGAAACTACTGGTAGTATATTGTTTTTATGGTGTAAGGATTATCAATATGGGACAATTCGTAAGTATAGTGTCCTTGTTCGTAGGAAGAGTTAGCGCTATTTGTATACGTCCTTTTGTTTGTCAAATAACATCTTAATTGAAGTTAAATTAGTCGTATGAAACCCCAGTCGAATCCAAATACATTGCATGTGGGTTTATTTCATTCAGTTGCCAAAAAATCGGCCGGGATTGGAAACACAACAATAACACTTACTAACTCTCCAAAGGCAGAATCATCTAGTTTGCTGACAGAATATTTATTTGCCAAAGGAACCATTAAATAGAGCCGTATTATAAGCAACCATCTTCGTGCTCTAAGTAATTTCAATATGTAATATGCTCAGCATACGTCACCTAGGCCTTATACGTTGTATCTAATTTCATGATCATGGATTTCCAGCCTATAGCTTAATTGTCTCATCGATCATGCAGCCAGCTATATATATATAGCTAGTACGTATCTATCATGTAGTAATAGTACGTATAGGTATACGTGAACGTATACGTACGTACCTATAGACCAATTGCAAATTTAAACTTAATTAAATATAATTAATTAATTAAGCTATATAACTGAATATATATATATACGTATACATGCATACATGTAAAATTAATTGGTATCCGGGATCCCTTGAGCTTTGAATTACGTTAATTAATATATATATTAATTATATTCAATACCATGGCCACTAGTACTAGTACTTAAAAAAATTCCGGCCGGACCAGATCGACAGCAGCTGTACGTGGCAGCTTGTTAATAGTGTGCGTATTGCGCTATACTTATAACGTTCGTATGTACGTATACAGTATTGGCCAGAATCAGTTGCATGACTACACCAATTGCAATCCAGTGTATTGGGTTGTACATGCATGCATATATATATGCATACTTTGCGTTCAAACATGAGTCCGGGACTGAATTAGAAATGAAACAGTTTCTGCCGAAATTTCCAGCAAAATTAATAAATGGTCTTATGCATACTGGCAGTCTCTCCTTAGGATAAGGGCACTTTCACCAATTCAATGGACAGTCCAGTTAAATCTTGGCCCGAATAACAATTAAGACTCTTGAACGGAAACAAACTTGAAGATTACAATATACGGAAAGGCATTCGATTTCGGAAAAATAGAATTACTTTTCTTCAAGACCTTTACTTAAAATAGTACATACCAGACATGTTTAGTCTGAACTCATGGCCAGATTAGATATAGGTGAGCATATATATGCGATGTAACACATATCCCAGGTGATATAAGCTTCACGTGGTTCGATATGGTTTTAACTTCTTTCCTAGGCCTCAAACACGCAATTACTTTCCGTGACGGTACACACACAACCTGGCAACGGTGTATTATAAAGCTCAGTATCATCTACAACGAACCAAAAATCATTTCCATTGCCCAACCTCAGCGAAGCCGACTCAGGGGTTCTGGGGGCGCGCCAAAGAAACCCTTATCTTATCTCAAACCCTTACCCATAGGGTTAGGGTTATTGGGAGTATTTAAGAGATTTTCGAGGGAGGCGAAAACAAACCTGATCAGATACATAAAAAATGGATGCGGCAGCAGTTTTGGAACAATATGTGTCGGATTGTAAGTTAGAAGAGTGTATGGAGCTCGATGATGGAGTCTAATATGTTCAGTGAATAATCTTCCGTTGGAGGTTGCGCATATTTTGGAGGAGATCGGGGATAAGGACGTGAAGTTTTATGAGACACGAAAGCGTATACAACAGCGGGATAATCAGATACATAAATTTATTCGAGCCCATGGCTCTTTAGCGGAAAATCCGAAGGAAGAACCTTCCTATCCCAAAATCCGTGCCGATTTTGAAAAGGCCATGGCGTTGCAACAGCAGAAGCTTGACCTATCCCACACCGGACTTTATGTGGTGGCGAAAGAGTTGAAAAAGCTCAACACGGAGATTAATCGGCTTGAGAACGATGGGCTCTTGGCTCCGGCAAACCCTGACATTTTGTCGACAGATACTTCTCGACAGGCCTCAGTTGCGGCCCCAACTTCTCGGGCACGAGCATCTGCGACAGCGGAGAAACGTAATTCACCTGCACCGTCGCGATCAGCCACACCTGGCTCTCGACCAAATAAACGGCAGAAGGTCGAATCTGCGTCTCCACCATCCGTCAGCGGTTTCATCGACGGGGAGGAAGAGGAAGTGCTATATTGTTTCTGCCAGCAGGTATCGTTTGGGAACATGGTGGCCTGCGACAACCCGGATTGTCAGTATGAATGGTTCCATTATGGCTGTGTCGGTCTATCTTCTCCGCCCTCTGGCTCCTGGTATTGCCCCTCGTGTGCAAAAGAACGAAAAGAAAAGGACTTTAAAGATACTAAAAAACGCCGTTAATTGGATTTATCTGGGGGAACGCTCACAAACCCCTTGGACAGTTTGCAGGGGTTAGAGTCAATTGTATTTTCAAATGTCGGAACGAAAAGTACTTCCGAGAAGGTTAAGGGCTATTCTTTAAGGACATTAAAATTGTCGACGAGTTCGTTTTCTATGTTGAATATATCGGAGAGGAAGCGCTTTTTGGAAGTTTAGGACCAATTCTATCGGGGCTGGGTCAACTTTGCTAAAGTTGGGACTATGCCTAGGCTAGGAAGTGGTCAATACCAAGAAATACAAAACATATACACAAAAATTTGGACAAATACCACAGGTTAATGCTGGATTCATTAACAATTCTATTTTGGAGTCAGGCCAGAACAATATGGTGTATGATATGAATGGAACAGTGACTATGCTCCATATCGTACAAAGAAAAAGGGATGCATTTCATGATTTTTCACAGGTTGTAATGGTATAGAAAGTATGCTCGATAATTTATTTTACTAGTTTCATATTAAAATGGAGCACGGCTCACACGCAGACTACACTAGCCCAATCAATTCGTTCCTGGCTAGCCCCAGACCCTTGGGTCGGCTTCGCCGAGGTTTGGGTAAGATACAGCCTTCTGCGAAGCAGAACAACGCTTTTTACTTCTTTTTCGGGAAAAAGAAGCTAAAAAGGATAGCTCTACTTCACGGAAGACCGTGTGGACTACCCAACCTTCCGTTCCACTGTTTTATAGAATGCCGTTATTAATTTTAACCCCCATTTCGGCGAAGCCGACTCGGGGGGTCTGGGGCGTGCCCCCAGAATAGGGTTAGGGATGGCCAGGGTTAGGGTGAAATTTTGATGACATGATGTAAGGGGGAGGGGGTATTGTTAATTGCTTTTGAGATAAAATGGGGGAAATAAGGAAAGAATTTGAGTTAACTAATGATGAGAAGGGGTTGTTAAAGGAGGTGTTGGGGAGAGATAATATAAGTGATGGTATTGGGGAAGAAATTCCTTTGAAGGTGTTTGAAAAGTACTTCAAGGCCGACCAATTTAGTCTATTAACAGGACACAGTGATCCCACGTTACAAGGGCTGATCAAGCAATTGGGCAAGAGTGAGGATGAGGGGTTTTTGGTGGAGTGTTTGAAAGGTGCATTGAAGTGTTTACGGGCTTGTTACAAAGCGGGGGACTATGAAAGCAGTGTCAGTAGTCTGAACATTGTCATCAAGTCGCTCTCCAGGATGAAGAAGCTGGATCGGGAGTTGTGTGAGCAGACTGTTAGTGTAGTTGGATTGTTTAGCTCAAATGTGTTGGAGAAGAGTGTGACATCGCAGGTGGTGTTGGCATTAGCAAAGTGTATTGAATTGAACGCAGAAGAGTGTAGGTCGGCGTTCCCTCAGACGGTCGAGAACCTGTTAATAGAAGATACCGAACAGTCGCTGACGACTGCGTTCAGTCTGCTGTCGTTGATATTCCATCTAAACTCGGACCTCGGACAATTGGTGTTCGCAATGGATGTGTTGCAGAACAACAAAATCAATCCGAATCGATTTGTGATGGAACAGGTGGCAGTGGCAGCGTTAGAGGCACTTTCTGCAGCATGTGTTGATAAGGAATGTCGAAAGGTTGTGGGAACTAACTTTGAAAGCGTGATTGCAAGTGCCTTGACTTCCGACAAACAGTCCATCAAGTTGCTTGCCACTGCCATCCTAATCAAGGTGAAGGCTAGTTCCGAGACTAACACTAAGGGTGAAGAGACTGAGGTCATTGTGGACTTGTCAGAACTGCTCGAACAGACTGTTTGCGACTATGAGGCTCGACATGAAAACTATTACGGGGTAGCATTGGAGGGGTTGGCATATACATCGTTACTCCAGGTCATCAAAGAACGAATCGTGGCCAGAAAGAGCCTAGTCAAGGCCCTGCACAACGTAATACAGGACGACATTCGGGAGAGCCCGTGGGTTTATTGTGCGCTGTGCGTGCTAGCAAATGTGACGGAATATCCTCCCACACTGAATGCGGAACAGGAGAAGCTGCGTGACCTCAAGAACTATGCCGGGAAGGGCTCTACTATGGAACAGCAGGCAGAAGACGCAACGTTGGTCAATATGCGATGCAAGCAAGTATTGGATTCGGGCATTACTGGGGTGATAGCAAACAACGCCCCCCGGTTCACAATGGCCAGCAAGGCCGTAGCAGGGGTGTTGTTACGAAACCTGGTCACAGAAAGATCACATCGAACGACCTTTACACGACAAGGCGGACTTGCTGTGTTGATATATTTATTGATGCAAGGGAACCTTCCTGATGCCAAAAGTACTGCCATTGTCACAAGCGGGTTGGCCAAAACCCTAATATCGGTGGACCCCACCATTGCATTGAGCAACAAGATATCGCCTGTTGTTACGATACAGCCACTAGTTGAACAACTAAGCATTCAAGACGCATCTGCACTCCCTCTGCTGGACATATTTGAGGCCCTATTAGCATTGACCAACCTGGCGGCTGTCGATGACACGTGCCGAGACAAGATTGTACGCGAAGGCTTCACTAAGCTCGAACTCCTAATGACCCATTCAAACGACTATGTGCAACGTGCAGCCATCGAGCTCATTTGCAACCTCTCGATGTCGCCATATTGTGCCGAAAAGTTCCTCGATGGCTCCGGGCCTGCCAAGTCTCGCCTTGAAATCCTTGCTCTATTAACAGACGTTGATGACAAGGCAACGCGCCACGCTGCCGCAGGTGCTCTTGCAGTTCTCTCCGAATGGACCCCAGCAGCAAAGGCCCTGTTACAGGCCCCACGGGTCCTTGAAAAGCTCTTCTCCCACCTTTCTGACCCAACAGGAGATCCAGACATGATCATCCGCGCTGTTGTATGTGTCAAGAACGTCGCTATCGGCGGAGAAGCCGCACAGCTCAAAGAAAATGGAACAATCGACGTCCTCAAAAACCTCGCCCAGAAAAACCGCGACTCCGAAGTCCTCTCAACCTGTCTAGAGGCTATTAAAGCCATGTCCCAAGCATAATTGGAGGGAGGCCTCCACACTTTACGTATTCTAATAGACCTAATATCTTCAACGAATAGAAGAAAAGAACATTACCCATAGCCTCGAGCGAAGCGAGCCCTCGAGTATGAGGCGTGCCCCCAGAAGACACTGTTCTGGGATAGGATTGGCAGGGGGCCAGCCCCCTGCACCTCCGTGGCTCTGCGAGGCTTCAACGAATGCATACCATAACTCGAGCGAAGCGAGCCCAGGGGGGTCTGGGGACGTGCCCCCAGAAACCCAGCTGTGGGTTAGGATTGCAAGGGCCAGTCCCTACACCTCCGTGCTTCTGCCGGGCTTCAGCGAATAGAAAGAACAAACCACTACCCATAACCTCGAGCGAAGCGAGCCCAGGGGGCCTGGGGGCGTGCCCCCAGAAAACCAGTTGTGGGTTAGAATTGCAGGGGTCAGCACCCCGCATCCCGTGTCTGCGAAGCTTCACCAAATAGAAAGAGAAAACCACTACCCAGAACCTCACGAAGCGAGCCCAGGGGGTCTGGGGGCAAGCCCCTAGCTGTGGGTTAGGTTTGGGTTTGGCCGGGTCTATGCACGCCACAACCCGCCACTTTGTTGCGCGGTGGCGCTATGCGCGCAGCAGAATTCATTTCCAACCTTTCCTTCTGTTCGTTGAAGCGGCGAAGAACTACAGGGATAGGGCAGACAGGGGGGATGACCCTTACAGAAATATAAACCCAGAATTGCTCTTATCTGGGACTGAAGACCCGGACCCGGCCTTGCCGAGTACTGGGCCACCCAAGATCTTCCGCGAAGCGGAACAACGCTTTTTGCTTCTTTTTCTGGACAAAGAAGACAATTAGCCCGCGAAGAACGGGCTTGTTCTGTTAGTGTTATGTGTACCTGTCAGTCGGTTGATGAGTGCTTTTGGTGAAGGGGATCGGAGGACCGGTAGGGGTAAGCCGCTTGGAGGTGCACCACCACGTCAAAAGTTGTGTGTAACTTAGCCACAGTACGACGAGACACAATGAGCGAGAAGAAGAGCTCGTCCTCTCCGGATGAGAATGCGCCCTTGACGGCTCGCGGAAGCGCTGTTGAGCCTGTTGAGAGTGCTGTGTCCACTCAGGGCGACATTACACAGCCTCAAAGTCAGCAGCAGGAGCCTCAGGTAACTGAGTTGGTGCGGGCTGCCCAACTGGGGAATGTTAATGAGCTCAGGGAATTGATAGAGAATGGGAGCTATACGGCTCAGGACATTTCTCCGGATGGGACTACCGCGCTACATTGGGCTGCCATCAACAATCGCATGGCGGCGTGCAAGTATCTCATTGAACAGGGGGCCGAGGTTGATTATAAAGGTGGCGAGCTTCAAGCCACTCCATTGCATTGGGCCTGCAGAAATGGGTTGGTTTATATTGCCCACTTGTTGATTCAGCATGGGGCAGACCCATTGCGAACCGACTCGCAGGGGTTCAATGCGTTGCATTTGGCTGTGCATTCGAGCAACGTTCTGCTAGTGATATATCTCCTCCATCAGAGCATGCCTGTGGACACGCCGGACCCTGCTGGAAGGACAGCTGCTCATTGGGCTGCATACCAAGGGGATGCGCTAAGCATTGATTGTCTGCTGAATTGGGGTGCCAACGTCAAGATTACAGACACCCTGGGATTCACGGCTCTGCATTGGTCCATTGTCCGAGGGAACAAAATGTGCATAAAACGACTCATTGAGGAGGGCTCTGACGTGTTTGCAAAGAGCAACGATGGTAAGAGTCCCCACATCATGGCTGAGGAGATGCGTACTGTACCTGCCTTTCAGGGTGCTCTAGCGGAGGCTGGACGATTGCCCAATGGCTCCGTTCGGCCGAAGTTCTTGACCAAAAAGGCTGTCGACCTCATTACCTTCCTGACTCCCTTTGTCGTCCTTCCGTTAATATTCATGCTTTTCCATTATTTCCCAGTTCTCCTCGGCGTGCCTCTGTGTCTCGCCCTCGTCATCGGCACCATGATGGTGCTCAAACGCTTCATCCTCCCCAACGCATACTTTGGGCACACAATGTTCATGCAATCGCCTCTGTTGGCCGGCGTGTTTGCCGGATCGTGCTTCCTGGTGATGGTCCGCTATCTCTTCTTCATTCTCCCAGCCACACTAGCCACCGCGCCACTTTTAAATGTGGCTTTCACCGCCACATTCGCCACCGTCATCTACTGCTTCTTCCGCGCCATGTTGATGGACCCGGGATACGTTCCAAAGCCGCTGGGCGTCACGGAGCAACGACGGGTGATTGAAGAGCTGATTGAACGCGGCGAGTACGATTCTCGCCATTTCTGCATGGCCACATATGTGCGCAAGCCCCTACGAGCAAAGTACGACCGTTTCTCTAAACGCGTAGTAGCCCGTTTTGACCACGTCTGTCCATGGGTCAACAACGTGATCGGCGTTCGCAACCACCGAGTGTTCCTCATCTATGTCATTAGTCTCTTCATTGGCATCCCTCTTCTAGATGCCCTCTATTTCAACTCATACGCCTCTGTCCTCGCCGCCTCAACCTCCGAATGTCCCTTTGCACCTGAATTCCTGTGTGGTGTCCTCACCGAAGACTACTTCTCCACGTATACTGTCGCCTGGGCCACCGCCCAGCTCACGTGGGTAACCCTCCTAGTCTTTGTGCAGCTGATCCAGATAGCCCGCGGAATGACCACCAACGAGGCCTCCAACCTCCACAAATTCGGGTTCATGGGCGCAGACGACTTCTCATCCCTTCCTCTAGACCACCACTCGTTGGATACGGCCACTGCCCCAGGCGAGGTAACCGCTTTCAAGTCGGCCAAAAAACGTCGATGCCACTCTACTCTCGCCCGTATCCTCGGAGTTGACCAGTTTGTCAACACCGCTCAAGAAGCCTTCGGTAAATCCTCCCGCCACCCAGCTGCGGCCAACTCCAACCCGGTCGACTATGGCGTCATGCGCAACTGTGCAGACTTTTGGTTCCCCGACCACAGCTGGAACATATTTAAAATCTACGATCGCGGATACGGCGGTCTAAACGGAAACATGGTAGACTATTACGAACTCTGGGAATTCCCCAAAAAGCGACAAAGTGACTATGAAATGGTCGCCCAACAAGTATAACCACAAACGATCCATCCTTTGTACAATAGATTGTAAAATCAAATATGGTCAACGTCTCATGCCACTTTTTTTTGGGGGCAAGCCCCAAACCCCCAGGGTCGGCTTCGCCGAGTTTGGGGTAAGGAAAAAATTCTTTAAATCGAACAAAGAGGACCTCTATTTATATTTTTCTTTACCACCCTTTATTACGTAAGCAACCTCATCAGAACAGTTTCTGGGGAACACGCCTCTGGGCCGGCGCCGGAGTTTGGGTGTAGACCATTCTTCTTCAAAGCCAAGCCAGAGCAACATGTTTCCTGTTCTCATTTTGATAAAGGACTCATTTAGATTTATTGGCTTATAAGTATGGCAGTTACTGAGTAAATTCTGGGGCTAGAGTGGCGTCGTCCAAATCTGGGTATACCGGCTATTCATTTTCAAAACTTGAACATTCTTTGCCGTTTTTTCTGTATAAAAGAAGGGGTTCGTATCAGTTGGATAATAAGCATGATAATTGGTGTGATAAATTCTAGGTGGTGTTCTCTCACCGAAGTTTGAGAATGGAGTGATAGTCTTCTGCGATCGAAGCTAAACAAGGCTCTTTTTTCTTAAAAAAACAAAAAAAAAAGAGCATGAATAAGCAAATTTAAACGCAACTGAGCCTTCTTCAAAAAGCAGAACCACCTTGTTAAAAGTGGTCTCGTCCACAATCTTAGCGAAGCAAACCCTGGAGAAACCACGCTACTGGGTTAGATTGCAGGGGGCCAGCCCCCTGCACCCCCATGGCTCTGCGAGGCTTCAACGAATAGAAAGAAGAGAACACTACCCATAGCCTCGAGCGAAGCGAGCCCAGGGGGTCTGGGGGCATGCCCCCAGAAAACCAGGCGTGAGTTAGGTTTGCAGGGGGCCAGCCCCCTGCACCCCCGTGACTCTGCGAGGCTTCAACGAATAGAAAGAAGAAAACACTACCCATAGTCTAGCGAAGCGGGCCCTGGGGGTGTGCCCAGAAATCACGTGACCATATGAGAGAGGATAATAGCTATATTAAAGAAAAGATGAAGAATAAATAGGAATTAACGATGGTTGAGGACCTTTTTCCAGGTGGGTCTTCTGATTCGTACTTTAGAGACGGAAGGGTCTGGCGGGGGTGGGGATGGTGGCGGCTGAGATTTAGGGGTGGGCATGCTTTTTGTTCTGTTTCGTCGTCTTTTGGGTTCTGGGAGGGCCAGAGGTTCGTGGTTGTTTTCTATTCGCTTTTGTAGCCAGACCGACATGGAGCGTTTTCTCGGCTCTTTCTTTGGTGTGTCTGGAACAGCAGGTAGGAAGACTCGGGTCTTGCGTTTGGCCGTACGACGGGAACGACGGTGGGAGCCGTCTCCTGAGTCTTCATCGTCGCTAGAGCTGTCGTGGAGTTGCTGTTGTCGACGTCGTTCTTCCTGTTCCTTTATGGCTCGTTCGAGGGCGGGACGGTCCACGTAGAGGTCTATAAGATCTTGCTCCGCCTGGGACGAGGGCCAATATGCGTTGTAGAGGACGGAGTGTCTGTGACAACGGGGGCAGAAGCGTCGAGTGAGGTTAGTTTTGGTCAGCTTACGATCCTCTGGGTGTATGAACGGTACGTCGCAATTCAAGCAAGACAGGGTCTTTGCCGGGTCGGTGTCGAATGGTTCTGAGTAATATGCACGCATGAATTCTTTGATCGCCTTTGGATTGAGCTCGTTTGAATGCACCTGTCGCGGCTGTTGCTTTGTTTTGGGTTCCATGCTCTTTCGGGGCCGCAGCGAGCGCTTCTCGGCCTCATTCTGGGGTTCTGGCTCTATTGACGTAGACAGAGGCGTGGAGGAGGGCGAGTGGGAGCTTGAACGAGTCGGAGAGGGAATAGGAGTGAGAGAGCTGTCGGAATCAGATAATAGAGTGGGGTTAGGGACAAAGGCAAAGCCATTGACCTTGTGCTTCTCGCAGGTCGTGCAAAGACACTCTTGGTTGTTCGTTCCAAAGTAGTTTTTGGAATATTCGACTGTGATCTCCTCGCCGACCTGGATCGGTTTCTGTGCATAGATGGTCATGCTCCAGCCTGCGGAGACGAACCTCGCGTTGGCGTCACAGTTGTGATTCACAAACCGAGCCGGTCCTAGCATCAAGCAGTTGGCACCTCGTCGAGAGGAGTTGATGATGGAGAAGTCTCTGCCCTTGTTGAGCTCCTGTTCATCGTGGTTATTCAGCTCAGCAAGTGTCCCGTAGAGATATTCAATCTTCTGTCCGGGCTCAAAATGCTTTCTAGCAATCACACAGGCCTCCGTACGTTTGCTACGAGACATGTAGCGATCAGTAACCTCGATATCGAAGCCTGAATCAAGGGAATATATAGCAAAATAACGCTTAATATGTCGCTCAAACTGCTGGATGACGGACTGGTTCTGGAAGCGATGCGAATACGTCTTGATAGATGGAATCTGACGAAACCGCTTCATCGCCTCAATGACCGAGGGCTTCTCCGAGTTGGTGAGCTCATCCCGAATGATGTCAATAAGCAGGTTTTCGCTCACCCCCCGAATCGGCTTGTAGTCCCGCACCTTCCGCGCAGTGTCCCAGTACAGGATCCTGTCCACAAGACAATCCACAAGCAGGTCATCGAAGTGCGCCAGATCTGGATACGACACTGCTGCTGGCGGCATCTTCCTTATTCTATGACCTATGCACAGGGCGTCTGAAAAATGGTGTGGAGAATGTTCGGAACACCGGTCGCCCCGTCGCATGCATGCACGCACGCACACCCAACCACCAAATTAACACAATTCAACACATTGCGTCATCGCCTTCTACCAGTGTACGGCCCCAGAGTCTTGGGTTGTTACGCCGAGTTTGGGGTCAATTGACTATTCTTAGTTTTGATTGAGTGAAAATTTTCTTCTTTTTTCCGGAAAAAGAAGCAAAAAGCGAAGTTCTTACTCAGAAATATTGTTTCCTGGGGGCAGGCCCCCAGACCCCCTGGGCTCGCTTCGCTCGAAGCTACGGATAATGTTATTCTTTCTATTCGTTGAAGCCTCGCAGATCCATGGGGGTGCAGGGGGCTGGCTCCCTGCAAACCTAACTCAGTAATATCTTTCTGGGGGCGCACCCCCAGACCCCCTAGGCTCGCTTCGCTCGAAGCTATGAGCAATGGTCTATTCGTTGAAGCCTCGCAGAGCCACGGGGGTGCAGGGGGCTGGCCCCCGCAAACCTAACTCAGTAATGTATTTCTGGGAGCACATCCTAGGCTCCCAGGGCTCGCTTCGCTTATGTTATGGGCAATGGTTCATTCTTAACATTCGTTGAAACCTCGCAGAGCCAGGGGTTCAGGGGCTGGTCCCCTGCTATCCTAAGCTAGAAGTATTGTTTTTGGAGGTGTTTTAGGCGCGTATCACCTATGAGACAACTGATTGTGCTGGTAGTGTTCAGTTCTTTCATGGGCCAGTCCAGGTGGTTTGTTAGAGGCGTGTCCCAAGAAACAACTAATTTTATAATTGGTAGTATAAGTTTAATATTAGGAATGTACAAACATGGTCATATAGCCAACTAACTCTTGATGTTGCAGTACTAGTCCTTTTCTTATAAAGTAGTCCATTTATTAAAAATGCAAATTGGCTGAATAATGGCGTTTTGTATGATAATCGACGGTAACTGACTCTCAAACTTTTGTTTTTACGTACTGTTTGGAACTGTTTCAATGCTGAAACATTCTGACGCAAGAGATGAGAGACAGGGTATTCTTAGATGATGAACCACAGCTATATTGATGATTATGGGGAACAACTAATATTTCACCTATTTGCTGTATTTAATGTGGTTAAAGCAAAGGTACCTGTACCTATCTATGCTTGGATCTGGAGGAGGTGCAAAATATTTGGATGGGTTTTGGAGAACTATTACTGCCTTTTGCCGCCTTTCATGAAGAAAAAAAATTGAACGATTTGTTGGAATGATACCATATTTTGCTATAATGAACCAGTTGAGACATAATCCAGAAAGTCTAATGTTTGACCCATTGGCAAGTTCCAGAGCCAACGTTAACGTCCTGTTATAAAAAGTAAGTAGTGGGTCAGTTCGCAGTGATTGTTAGCAGGGTATAAACTTATTTTGTATGCGCTACACCTGGGTTGCATGATGGAAATGATACTTATTTCAATGACTCGTATATCTCAACCTTGCCAACTTAAGAACAGTACATGAAGCAACACCCACTAGCACAAACAGGCCACAATTGAAAAGTAATTCAACGGCGCAAGTTCAGTACCAGAAAAAATGAAACATTACCCATAACCTCGAGCGAAGCGAGCTTAAGGGTTCTGGGTTAGGATTTTAGGGTACCAGCTCCTGCACCCCCTGGCCCTGCGAGGCTTCAACGAATAAAAGGAATAAACACTACCCATAGCCTCGAGCGAAGCGAGCCCAGGTGGTCTGAGGGCGTGCCCGCAGAAATACACTACCGTGTTAGGTTTGCAGGGTGCTGCCCCCCTGCGCCCCCATGGCTCTGCGAGGCTTCAGCGAATAGAGAGAATAAAGCACTACGCATAAACTCGAGCGAAGCAAGCCACGGGGGTCTGGGGGTGTGCCTCCAGAAAACACACCACCGGGTTAGCCGTGGCCTTGCGAGGCTTCATCGAATAGAAATGTCGAACACTACCCATGGCATGGACAGGGGCAGGAGCGTACATCAGTGTTTATTTTTCAGGACATAAAATAAAAGTCGTAGATTTTTAATGGCTTGAAGAGCTTTGCCCTCTTTGAAAAACGTCATTGTTCTAGGCCTTTGAGAAGAAAAAGCATTAACGTTATTGGTTTAAAAATGCTTTTTCTCTTAGACAAGAGTGTAAACATGAACAGAGGAAAAGGACTATGTATTCTCTAAAGCAGAACTGACGTTTACTGGTTTTATCTGGAAAGGAAACAGACTATGAGCTTAAGAGCCAGGTAACGGGATCACGTGATTTGAGGCTCGACAATGCCCGGGTTTAAATTGCAGGGGTCTGCTCCCTGCGCCCCCGTATATCTGCAGGCTTCAACGAATAGAAAGATAGGACATTGCCCATAACCTCGAGCGAAGCGAGCCCAGGGGATCTGGGGGCGTGCCCCCAGAAAGGATACTACTGGGTTAAGCCCTGTACCCACCACCGAATTGAGTCTAACACCCAGATAGAAAGCTGTCTTAACAAAGTATACCAACGCAGTTTTTACTTATTTTAGTGGGAAAAGAAGAATATTACTGTACTGATAACTTATCGTTATATTGGTCGAGTCACGTGACCTAAATTTCCGAAGCCTAGGGCCAGGCACAACGCAGGCTTGGCCTGTATTTAGATAGACAATTGGCCTCTGCGAAGCAGGACAACGGGTTTTGCTTCTTTTTCTGGAAAAAGAAGAAAACTGCTAGACTAACCGTCAGGTAGTCAGATAATCCTGGTTCGTGATGGGGGGTCGACGTGCGTTGGGACATACACATATCATGGAGCCTACGCGGGTGTTCGGGAATGCTAGGACGGCGGCGGCACAGGAGGAGGTAGAGGAGACTAATTTGATGTGTCCAATATGTGAGGAGACGATGGTCACGTTGCTGCAGTTGAATAGACATTTGGATGATGTGCATAGCGAGGTGGAGAAGGTTGACAATGAGCCCCTTAAGTCGTGGTTTCTGAAAAAGGTGGAGAAGGCAAAGCAATTACAGACAGTTACGTCTGTTTTTCAGACCAAGCTGGATTTATTTGATCAAGATGACTCGGATTCGCAAAATTCCTCCACCATGACCCACAGTCGGACACCGAGTCTGAGCGATGAGTTTGTCACTCGAAAGCATTGGCAAAAGCATGGCGACAGATGTTCGGATCTATTGTGCGACAAGCTTCTTAATGGGCGGAACGGTTCGGTGAATTGTCGTCAATGTGGAAAGCTATTTTGTTCTGAGCACACCATGTACAAAATGAAGCTCTCAAGGAGGGCGAAGCATGATCCATCGGTAAATGGAATCTGGTGCAGGGTCTGTGAGACGTGTTTCAAGTCCAGACAGGGATACAGCGATAATTCTGGCACTTTTCGAACCCTGACAGACGAGTTCAACAAGCTCCGTCAGGAGAAGTTGGATGTACGACAGCTGGAGGTGAACCGTCTGGAAAAGCGCATGAGCAAGCTGGTGACCCTGTTGGAACCGTATTGCGATGACTCTGGATTGCTCAATTACCCGCGCATCCAGAAACGGAAGCAATTGGAAAGGTCCGTGGCCAATTGGCAGGATGATAATGATGTGGTTGCATGTCCCATATGTCAAAATCGCTTTGGATACAGTCTGCGGAAACACCATTGCCGGGCCTGCGGGAAAGTTGTCTGTGCTAGTCACTCAACAGAATGCTCCAAAGACGTGCAGCTCTCTGTATTGGACGAAAAGCTCAACAAGGGAATGGCGCACGTTCCTTTACAAAGCGACATCTCCGTGAGAATATGTCGTGATTGCAAGGACATTGTCTTTTCCAAACAAAATTTCCAAGCTGAGCTCAATTCACCCAAACCACAGGTTCTGAAATACTTTGAAACACTAGAAAGAATCAGAAAGTCGATCGAACTGGTGTTCCCAAAGTTCCAGGCCATGCTTGTCTCCATCAACGACTCCCCCTCACACGAAGACATCCAAGAGGCCGCTAGCATTCGAAAGAAGCTTATGGATCTGTTCTACCAATACGACTCCGTTGCACGTAAGCTGATATCCTGCCCAGTCAACAACGAGTCGGAGAAACGCCTTCGTCATCAGTTTCATGCAATGTCCTCCAGCTTCCTCCAGGAACACATGCTCCCCCTCAAAACCGTACCCAAGGTACTCAAACATGAACAACCAAATTCTAGAAGCTCGAGCCCCTCCCTGGACGAGTCAACAATCAACTCCCTCCGTGAACAGCAAACCGTTCTCAATGAACAACGCTCTGTTCTTCAAGATATGATCGCATCCGCAAAATCTAAACGACGTTACGACGAAATACAACCTTTAGAACAATCCCTCTCAGAAATCGTTTCCGAAGTGTCTAGAATCCAATCAAAGCTAGATAATATAGACTAACTACTTTTGTCGGAGAGTTTCTTGGGGACACGCCCCCAAACCCCCGTGGTTCCGCTTCGCAGAAGGCTTTGGGATAAATATTAACTATCCATAGAGTAGAACAAAAAAAAAAAAAAAACAATTGTGCCATTTTTCCCTGACAATAATCTGGATATGAAGAGCTTTTCTGGGGGCAAGCGTCAGACATCTTGGGTCAGTTTGGCCAAAGGCTGGATAAACACACGTTCTGTGAAGGGAAGCTACGCGTTTTGCCTCTTTTTCAGGAAAAAGAAGAGAACCACGGCCCCTAGTGAGCTTTCTGGCGAAAAGAGAGAAATTCTGGGGCGAGTCACGTGACTGGGAAGTAGCCGGTTTGGGGTTGTGACATTTTTTGGGATGGGAGGACAGTAGTAGTGAACCTTACCTTACGTCACGATTTGGAGTTGTGGTCTCTGTTTAAAGATTGAGAACAGCGTGTTGTTTAAGCTCGATGAGTTGAAGGAGTGTTGTAATGGAGAGTGCGAATCAGCCGGATCAAAAGAATAGTCGGAGTCACCGCCGTAGAGAGCTTCGGAAGCTGAACCAGTCGGTATGGGAGGGCTCTACAGGTAAGGTTTAATTTTGGTTGGAACCTGTTTGTTGGCTATCATATTGCTCGATAAATGAGCAATGATCATATGGGTTCATGGTTGAAGGGAATTGTTGAACTGACTATGGTATAGGGGTTTTCCCAGTGGCGGAGAACTTGGACACGACGTTGAAGAAGAATACGGCGTTTATAAAGAGATGTAGGGTTGGGTTGGTGGAGGACCAGCAGGCTACTCTGCTCAAGGAAGTTGCCACGTTATCATTGGATAAATATCTTTCGGAAATCGTTGCGGATTTGACTGAGGGTTTATCCAAATGCAAGTCATCAGCGGATTTGTTTACCGGGGTTGAGGTCACATCTGCTCTTTTCCAGAGATTTGGGCCTCGGTTTTCGGCTGCTATGTTGTCGAATTTCTTGAGAAGCATTTCTAATCCGTCGAAGGCAAGCTTGAATGCCCTTACTCAGGAAGCTAGGGCGAAGGAAGAAACTAGTCGAACTGATAGACACAAGATTGTGCTTAGAGTACTGATTGAACTATGGTTGGTGGGTGTTTTTAGATACTCTACGGACCCCAAACAACTTGGGTTTGAGGTTCCATCTTATGCACTTCGAAAGTCAACATCTGGTGTAGTGCTGGTGCCTCCGTTTTCTGCTCTACAAGAGGTGTTGGATTATGACATGCAAGATTTTAGTACTGCATCAATCGCCATAATGGTGTTGAAGAATTATGGTAACATATTGCTTGGTTTGAATAGAAACAAGCCCTCGCCTGACGCTGAGAGTAAGGACGATGGTACTACCAATACTGACGACGCACTTACCAGCTTGGTTTCTCCTGATGTCAAGGAACTATTTTCGTCTCTTTTCATGATATATGTTACTACTTTCCAGGCGCGTATTATTGACTTGGCCAAAAACTTACGCCGGCTGGAAAGACGCAACGAAAACGCCTTCATCAAGACTGGTCTCATTTTGGATGAGCGTAAAGTGGAGTATGATGAGCTGATGCGTAAGGCAGAGGAAATGCAGGCTAATTGTCGAACGCTATCTGATATTCTCAACTTGGAAATGCCGGAATTGCGGTTTACCAATGAAACTGCTGAAGAGATCATGATCCGAAAGGGTGGCACTGTGTTTGGCAAGGATGATGTCGGTATTTGGGACGACGATGAGCAGCGCAAATTTTATGAAGACATTGTTGACTTGAGCAAAATTAGCAGATCCGAGGAAGATGATTCTGAGGCTGGTAAAGAAGAAGGCAAAGAGGGTAATGAGTCAGAGGAGAATGGTCAAGAAAATCCGGAAGAAGAGGAGGAGGATGAGGCTGAGTTTGATAGTTCTGACGAAGAATCTGAAGATGAGGACAAGGATATGTTGGATGAGCTTGATGCGCTCATGAATAAGCCAGCGGAGCAGGAGTCACAGGAAACCTCTACTCTCCAAGAATACATGTATCAAAATCAACCGCCTACAGGCGGTTCAGGCCAACAAACTCGAAGAAACCCTCAGGAAACCCCTACTACCCGGGAAGACACATATCAAAAACAACCACCAATAGGTGGCTTCGACCAGCAAACTCGAAAGACACCTCAGGCCAAGGAAACTGGCAATGCTAATGCTGATGGAGATGATGAAGAGGATGACGAAGAAGGAGAAGGAAGCGTTGCTCTAGAAGATAAGGCAATTGACCCTGCTGAAATGACTGCAGGCTCCCAAATCCAGGCGTTGTTGCTGAAGATTTCCGAACGAACTTCTAGGGAGTCGATTGATAACGCTGCGTATGAGTTTATCTACTTGAACAACAAAGCATCGAGAAACCGAGTTGTAAAGTTTTTGACCGAAATCCCCTTGTCTGATCAGTACAAGTTGCCATTCTACGCAAGATTCATTGCTGCCCTCAACACCATTTGTCCAGACGTGACTGAACGAGTCATTGAATACCTTGACAGCTTTTTCCGATACCTACAACGAAAGCGTAAGGTCAAGGCGTTGTTTGAACGCCGCATGTTTAACATTCGTTACATTTCCGAGTTGACCAAATTTGGACTGGTTCCAAAGCATGTCATCTTCAACAAGTTCAAAGCCATGACAGAGAGATTAGATGAGTCGAATGCGTTTAACGTTTCAACCTTGTTGGAAGGATGTGGGCGATATTTGCTCAGAAAGCCAGAGACAAACGTTTTGATGACCAAGATGCTTCAAGTTCTTGAGAGTCAAAAGACTGCTCGTTATTTGAGCGTGGATCAAAAGCTTTTGATAGAGGGTGCTATGACCTATGTAAAACCACCTCCAGAAGCATTTGTGGCCGTCAAAGTGAAGGAAAGATCAGTGATTGAGCGTTTTATCAGAGAGCTTATCTACGTTCAATTAAGCAAGGAATCGTGCAAATCGATTCTTAAACTGTTGAAAAAGTTGGATTGGAGTGACGCTGATACTTATAATGCCCTAAAGAAGGTGTTTACAAAAATTCACAAGGTGCGTTTCTCCAATGTTCCGTCAATTGCTTGGCTGCTCTGTTCCCTTGTTGTTGACTACCAATCATTTGTCATCTATGTGATTGATGCCACATTTGAGAACATTCGGCGTGGACTGGAAATTTCCTCCTACACCATGAACCAGCAACGATTAGCTCAGGTCAAATATCTTTCCGAGCTCTTTTCCTACGGCATGGTCGATGTGGATGTGATTTATGAGACGCTCTATCTTTTCCTAACATTTGGGCATCCCAAGGGGAAGCCTATTGCAGGCGTGTATGCTCCACTGGATCCACCTAATGACTTTTTCCGTATCCGATTAGTGTGCACGTTGCTTGAAACGCCAAAGGTTGGAAATCTCTTGGATCAGAATGGAAAGGAAAAACTTGACCTGTTTTTGGCCTTCTTCCAGTACTACTTCTTCACCAAGGACAAGCTGTCCATGGATATTGAATTCCAAGTTCGTGACACTTTCAAACTTCTAAGGCCGAATCTCCGACTGCATGATCAACCTGAAGATGCACAGCGATCATTAGACAGAGCAATCGCCCGTGCAAATGGTGAAGAAGTACCGGACGATGACTCTGAGCAGTCATCCGCATCTGAAAAAGAGGTCTTCATTGAGGAGGATGGTTCCGAGTATGATCGATCAAAGTACAAGGTCAGGAAGGAACCAGCAAAGGTTGAGGTCGAAAAGAAGCAGGAAACTGAACCACCTGAGGTCCGAGCAGCGCGAGAAGAACGAGAGCGGCAATTGAAGGAGGAGCGTGACAAGCTCATCGCTCAAAAGAAAGACGTCCGAGCGGTCAACGAGATTGAACGAGAGTTCAAAAAGCTAATGATGGACCGCGTCGACTCTGGGGTTGTCAACAACGCCGAAAGCCGAAGACAATTTACCATTTTCGATGCACCAGTCCCCTCCACCAAAACATCTGGGTCAACCACGCCGAACAATGCAGAGGGTGATAAAGTCTCTTACACCCTCCTGACCAAAAAAGGATCCAAACAAGAGACCCGAGCAATGTCCGTCCCAAGCGATGCTGCATTCGCCCAATCAGTGGCCCAGAAGCAAGAAGAAAGAAGAGCTGAACACGACAGAATCAAGGAATCCGTCCTAAAATATTTGGATAGAGAAGATTCATCATCCCAAGAATCTCTTCAAAGAATAAATCAACCCAAACTCCAAAGATACAAATATCGCGAACACAATAGAAGACTATAGCCACCGCCACATCAACAGCACCACCCCCATGATCACACCACGACTCCTCGACGCACAACTGCTGACCGCCACACATATTTCCTGTAGCAGAGGATTTACATCAACTATTTTATGAAGGAATTTTGTTAGGCTAATAGCTTTTTGGGGGCTCAGTCCCCAAACCCCCGTAGTTCCGCTTCGCGGAAGGCTTATCCCAATAAAACAGTCTTCAGCAAAGCAGAAAACGCTTTTCACTTAAGTCCTTTTTATTCTCGGGGGCAAGGCCCCAAACTCCCCTCGCTTTACGAGTTGCCGACCAAACCACCAAAAACAATATTCTGCGAATCATAACAGCGCTAAGCCTTTTTATTCTTTGTGCAAGCCTCCAAATCCCCGTGATTTGGCCTCGCGGAAATCTTCGGACCCAAGCTTGACCTCCTGAGAAGCTGAAACCCTTTTTCTGCTTCTTTTGCGGGAAAATATGAAAACTTTGCGAGTAATTGCCCATCGTTCCGCCTTGCGATCAACTCTGTCTTCTTTTGTGCGAAAAGTGCCTTTGGCTTCTTTCTGGAAGACCTTTTCTTATAACATGTTCTTAGAGAACCGAACCAAAAACATATTTTTTAAAACACTTCAGGGTTAGGTCGTCAGTCAGCAATTCCAACATTCCTGCTACTAGCCAATCTATTGTGATCTAGCAGTTACTGGCGATCTCTCTCCTTAAGCACAATCTATCTCGCCACTTCCTGAACAATTCTTTAGGCAGAGCCTCTCGGAGAGTATGTCCGAGCCTATTCTTAGTGCAATGTGTTCCTCGTTAATGGTTCCGTCCTTAAGAGAAGCTTGAGCATCAGTAAAGATGAGACAATGGCTTGATCATTATCTCGCAGTGAGTTCAGTAACTTGACTAGTGGCTCATTGTCTTCATACATCATGATCTTTCTAGAACCCAATTGTATCACCAATTCATGACGATAAAACTTGAAGTTTTGGGCAACGATGTTAGCAGTATTCAGAGCCACTATCTCACCAGTTGGAGTAGAAATCTGCGTGGCAATTATCTGTTTCCTGCATGGAGGTCCAGATGATCGGGATATTCCAGATAAGGTGACGGAAATTCTTGACACCAACCGGTTGATTGGACCTGACTGGTATGAGACATTGCAAATGGGTCACACATAACAAAGATCTCGCTTGTCCCCAAATCATAGACCAATCCATAATTCTCTGTTGTCCAAATTAAAGATACTAACAGGTGAAGCATGGCTTCCTTCTGCACACTAGTCGGAAGGGCATGTAGAAGGACAGAATAGCGACAGCAAAACCAATATTATGTGGTACACATTATGAACGTATACCACACCCCAACCGCTTTTGGAATCAATATTTTTTCCGAATCCTTCATGACAACACCCGCAGAATCATTTTTGAAATTGTACTCCATAGGATACTCACGAGGAACAATATCCGCCCAATTGATGAAGCATATTTCGGATGTATTGTTGACCAGAGATAAACGTCCGCTGACGAACTAGGCCCCTCTTGACCTCAGGTCCTAAGAAACGGTTCACTGAACCGAAAACTTTTTGCCTTGAGTCTATTGCTAATCTAGCCCTTTGTCTGACTATCCAGCTCTTCCTCCATGCCAATGATTAAGAGGTCATCAACATAGGCCGCTACTATGGCCAAGCTATCATCCATGCCATTCCTGGATATGTTCGCGGTCGAAGCAAGACACTCAAAACCAATAGCCTCGAGATAAATGTACATTCATACCAATTCAACGGTGATTGTTTCAAACCATAAAGACTTACCCAGTTTATATTGACCACGGTCACATCCAATCCTTTGGGTAGCCCCACGAACACCTTAAGACCAATGTCAGCATTCAACAAAGCTGTCTTAATGTCCATCCGATAAACGAGCATCTTGTATCTGGCAGCGACTTCAAGTAGAGCTCGAACTTATTTAATACCCATTACAGCATAGTAGGTGAGTTCAAACTCTTGATACTTCTATTTCTTTGGACTTTCTGCCACGAGTCGTGCCTTGAAACGAGGCACAAATCCTGATCTTGCTTTCGGGGTAAACAACATGAACGTTGGAATTACATTCTGACCGCATAATTCCTTTTTATCGTCGTCGTTTATTGCCTGACTCGGACAATGACTTGAACTCCTCATTAGCTGCCTTCTCCCAATGAATAGCGTATTTTGACTTCTTAGCAGCCGCAATCGAAATTTCAAGACCACTCTCTCTTGGTCTGGCGGCTTGCCCCAGAAAATAACACCTGGGTAAAGTTCTGCAGGGGGCCAGCCCCCTGCACCCCCGTGGCTCTGCGAGGCTTCATCGAACACACACCCAAAACCTCGCGAAGCGAGCCCTGGGGGTCCGGGGGCGTGCCCCCAGAAACCACACCCGGATTAAGTTTTGGACCCCTGCACCCCCGTGGCTCTGCGAGGCTTCATCGAATGCATACCCAAAACCTAGCGAAGCGAGCCCTGGGGGTCTGGGGGCGTGCCCCCAGAAAACAAGACCTGGATTAGCTTTGTACTCCCGTGGCTCTGTGAGGCTTCATCGAATACTTACCCAAAACCTCGCGAAGCGAGCCTAATTGGTTCGCTGATTGTCACGCTCTCAGCTTGATACAAAAGAGGGCTGTCCACATCACCAGACGTCACTGACGATGGCGATAGGCTAGCACCAACAGTCGGAAGATATCGAGATTTTCCATCACTGTTACAACTTCATTCAAGCCATTGACAGACGCACAGAGTCCGATGACTCAGAAACTTCTTGCGGATCAGTTCCTTCCGTTCTTAGTTGATTATTTTCTAGTGACTTCTCGCATCCCTCGAGTTTTTCCCCTAACCCAAAACTAGTTTTCTGGGGGCACGCCCCCAGACCCCCAGGGCTCGCTTCGCTCGAGGCTATGGGTAATAGTCCGTTCGTTGAAGCCTCGCAAAGCCTAGATTTTCACAGCAAATCCCTCCATTCACCAAAACCTCTTTCAATGATGATCTAGTTCCGGTTGCATCTTTTGAGGCCACGTAACAGTTGATAACACTGTTAATTCTCGCCTGATCAGGAACTTAATCTGGATCGACAAAAAGTTTGTTCCTCTCATTCTCCCACTCAACTCAGCTAACGCTTTTGCTTTTTTGGAAAAGAAGCTTATTCACAGTGTCTGTTTTCCTGGGGGCACGCCCCCAGACCCCCGTGGCTCCGCTTTGCGGAGTACCCACATTGGAAAAGCATACGAAATGGAAAGAAGAAATAATTTTATGTATTGGAACAAGAGTCTGGCATGGTCGTCGTGACTTATTCCGGATTTAACTCCGAGTGGGTGCGTCTGGCGACTCTATAATAAACTGATTAAATGTCAAATGTTCAATTCTTTCTATTCGATAAAGCCTCGCAGAGCCACGGGGCTGCAGGGGGCTGGCCCCTGCAAATCCTAACCCAGTAGACTGTTTTCTGGGGGCACGCCCCCAGACCCCCTGGGCTCGCTTCGCTCGAAGATATGGGAAGCCATTTTTTTGGACATTTAATCAGGTTATTATATAGCCTGATTAAATGTCAAAAAAGATATGGGCAGTGTTCGTCGTGGCCTCGCAGAGCCACGGGGGTGCAGGGGGCTGGCCCCCTGCAAAACCCTAACCCAAGTGGTTTCCTGGGGGCATGCCCCCAGACCCCCTGGGCTCGCTTCGCGAGGTTTTGGGTATGCATTCGATGAAGCCTCGCAGAGCCACGGGGGTGCAGGGGGCTGGCCCCCTGCAAAACCAGAAGTGTTTTGTTTTTTTTTTTTACCGAAGAGATGCATTGACAGATTAGTGGGCTTTTTGGACTAGGAGACAGACAACGGTTACGTCGTCTGGTTTTCCGCCGTAGGCGGTGACGTTGACGTGACGTTTCAATTCCTGGGTGAAGGGCGTCTGGCGCTGGGTGTCCATTGAGTAGAGGGCTGCGTGTTTGACGAGGGCAGACGCCAGTTCGGAGGCGCCTGTCATACGGTCGCTGGGCTCAATTTCGCCGGTGGCCTTGTTGTACGTCCACGAGGCGGTGCGGGTCATTGTGTCGGTGACGACGTTGAGGATCTCGTGTGCAAAGAGGTTATCGATCAGGCCGTCGGTTGCAAACACCACCACGTCGCCGTGCTGCAGGGTGTGTGTGGAGAGGGTTGCGTCGGAGGGCTTATCGTCTATTCGCTGCGAGTTCTGGATCTTGAGGCTGTCTGGGATGATGGCCATCTGGTACGGCGTGTTGAAGGTGTGGAGCAGGGGCTTTGATTGGCGGTAGAGCCGGCCCTGGCGGAAAATGGAGTAACCGCTGTCACCGAGGTTCGCGACCTGGAGGATGCCCGATACCGGCGACGCCACGCCGACGCAGGCGGTGCAGGACCCAGCCACGACGCGCTGTTCGGCCTTGAGCCGCTCGTATGCATGCGAGAGCACGGTCAGGGGGGGCAGCAGCGGTTCGAGCGAGTCGCTTTCGTCCTGGCTCTCCTGGCTCTTGAACTTGTCGGCCATGCACTCGCAGAGCGAATGGGCGAACTCGGCGGGGTCCACGCCCACGCTGCTCCACCCTCCGACCCCGTCGGCGACGCCCAGGGCGATGGAGCCGCGCTTCGCGCCGGCGTCCAGCTCCGTGAAGAAGAACGAGTCCTGGCCGGACTCGGGCCGCACGCCGGCCCCGTTTTTGGGCTCCGGTGGCTTTTTGCCTTCCGTGAGAGGGTCGTGGACCTTCGGCAGATACGCCTCGGCCATGTGGAAGACGAGCTTGTCGTTGGGCCCCGGGGGGGCCTTGTGGACCTGGGCCGTGACGACGGTGCCGTCATGGTCCTCCGAGGACTCGACCTCGACCGTGTGCCCGCGTCGCTTGGACGAATGGAACCCGCGCTTGAATGCAGAAAACGTGTGTTGGAGTCGCGTCGACGACCGCCGGCTCAGCATCACACGATGGCCAGCAGCTGGGGGCAGGAGAAGGTGCAGACCTCGCACCGACGACGGCAAAAGTGTGTTTTTCAACAAGGTTACGGCAGTCACCTGACGGCAATGTCTAGAAAAACTCAACAACTACGACAGCGGCGTTAGCACAATAGAAGCCACCACGCGTCTAAACAGTGTAGCTCAAAAGAAAGAAAGGAAAAAAAAAAAGTGACTTGTCTTGCCCCGAGCCAAGATTTATCCGCCTTCTTTTTTTCCCCCCCGGACTGTTAGGTCCGCCGCTCTGTTGCCGATCTCCCCGAACCCTAACCCACCCATCGACATCTGATTTATTCACAAACCTTATCAGATAATCAATTGCGACGCTGAACCTAAACCTTTTGATTCTTTACAACGGGTGGTCTTTTGGGGGCACGCCCCCAAACCCCCAGGGTCGGCTTCGCCGAGGTTTGGGTATGGAAAGGCTTCTGCAGAACGTTACGTTCGCGTAGTAGTTTTTCTGGGGGCACGCCCCCAGACCCCCTGGGTCGGCTTCGCCGAGGTTTGGGTGTGGACAGGCTTCTGCGAAGCAGAACTAACGCTTTTGCTTCTTTTCTGGAAAAGAAGAGTACTTTTCGTGTATTAGGTTTTCTGGGGGCATGCCCCCAGACCCCCTGGGTCGGCTTTGCCGAGGTTTGGGTGTGGACAGGCTTCTGCGAAGCAGAACTAACGCTTTTGCTTCTTTTCGGGAAAAGAAGAGTACTTTTCGTGTATTAGGTTTTCTGGGGGCATGCCCCCAGACCCCCTGGGTCGGCTTCGCCGAGGTTTGGGTGTGTACAGGCTTCTGCGAAGCAGAACTAACGCTTTTGCTTCTTTTCTGGAAAAGAAGAGTACTTTTCGTGTATTAGGTTTTTCTGGGGGCATGCCCCCAGACCCCCTGGGTCGGCTTCGCCGAGGTTTGGGTGTGTACAGGCTTC